>JAGKTI010010417.1:8657-28547 GCA_018397915.1 Birgus latro
ATGGCCTAAAATTGCCATCTCTCCATCTTGAATACTGAGCTGCAAAAACAGATTAACACTAGGATGTGGTGCTAGTCACGAAGAAGTGTTGTAGAAAGTCTGTAGAGCCGCAGTATCGTATCTGCCACTGAGCTACGTAAAATAAGCTGCAAAAGGTCGAAAATCTGAACCAAGTTAGAGTAAAAGGAGTACAGAAGGCACACAGAGGGCGTATACCACCATGATTTACTGCGTTAATTTTTCTTTTCTAACATCAGAATACTTTGACGATCTCACATATTTAATTCTAAGGCCTTATTCTGCCCTGTTAAGAATGCTTTTATGATCACATATAGTTAATTCTACGGCCTTACTCTGCCCTGTTACAATATCTCAAACAGGGCATACCTTCCACAACACACACACACACACACATAAAAGTTATTCCTGCATCCGAATCCTGATCCATCTCAAAATTGACTAAACTCTTCCTTGACCCACTGACCACATATCCACCAAAAATCACTGAAATCCGATACCAACTTTTTCAGATATCATGTACACGAACTAACAAACACGGTGAATACATAACCTTCTTTCAGCTCCTGTGGCAGGGATAATAACTTTACAAATCGTGGCCTTGCCTGTATTCCCAGCGATAGAAGCACCCTAACGCTTCTACCTAAGCGATTTAGTTTCTTATTGCACCTTACTGTCCACTTCTGTTACAGAAATCCTTCCAATATCACCTTACTCTGTAAAAATAACGCAAAGAAGTATATTAACCAGCTATATCCAAAAATCAGTCCCCAAGGAAGAGGCGTCAGGGAAATTCCTTAATCGACGAGAATTCGAGTCAAAGACGTAATCGTACTGAAGGGGTTAATAAGGCCAGGTGCACCTTGTAAGTGTGGTAGGGTCTGTGTGCTCTGTGGACCCATGTAACTCTCTCTCTCTCTCTCTCTCTCAGTTTTGATAATGTGGCCCCGAATTTTCATTTATTTTTACTTGTGTGTGTATGTGTGTGTGTGTGCGTGTGCGTGTGTTTATTTTTATTTTTATTTTTTTTTAGCGAGTGCGGAGATGGAGCTACTATCACCATCCAGAGGTCACCAGGACTCTCTGATCTGTCACCACGCCCACCAAACGACCACTCAGAGTCACCACGAGAGTCAGAAGAGTCACCCAGGTCGTCTGAGTCAACACATGGGCCACCTGATGACCTCTTGTGCTCATCAGAAGGGTTATATGAGTCAGTCAGGTCTTTTGAGTCACCACACGGCCCACCGAATGACCACTTGGGCTCATCACGAGAGTCAGATGAGTCAGCCAGGTCTTTTGAGTCACCACAAGGGCCACCTGATGACGACTTGTGCTCATCAGAAGGGTTAGATGAGTCAGTCAGATCATTTGAGTCACTCCCGCCACTGCCCGATCACTCAGGCTCAGCACAAGGGTTATGTGAGCCAGCCAAGTTATCAAAAGTTGGAAGACAGTCATCACGTGTTACGAAAGAGTCACTACAAACTTCTCAGGTGAGTCAGGGAGAGTTAAATGAAACTTTAAAATCCACTGAGTCAGAACATGGGCCAAATGAAGCTCCAAATTCCAGTGAGTCATTCCAAGTGAGTCAGGGAAAGGCTTCACATGAGTCAAATAAAGCCCCAAATTCCAATGAGTCATTCCAAGTGAGTCAGGGAGAGTCTTCGCATGAGATAAATGAAGATTCAATGTCCAGTGAGTCAGTACATGAGTCAAATGAAGCTCTGAATTCCAGCAAGTCATCCCAAGTGAGTTCGCATGAGTCAAACGAAGCTCCGAAGTCCAGCAAGTCATCCCAAGTGAGTAAGGGGGAGTCTTTGCTTGAGTCAAATGAAGATTCGGAGTCCAGCGAGTCATCCCAAGTGAGTCTGGGAGAGTCTTTGCTTGAGTCAAATCAAGCTCTGAAGTCCAGCGAGTCAGTACACGAGTCAAATGAAGCTCCAAGGTCCAGCGAGACATCCCAAGTGAGTCTGGGAGAGTCTTTGCTTGAGTCGAATGAAGCTTCGAAATCTAGCGAGTCAGCGCACAAGTCGAATGAAGCTCCGGAGTCCAGTGAGTCATCCCAAGTGAGTCTGGGAGAGTCTTTGCTTGAGTCGAATGAAGCTCCAAAGTCCAGCGAGTCAGTACACAAGTCAAATGAAGCTCCGAAGTCCAGCGAGTCAGTACACGAGTCAAATGAAGCTCCAAAGTCCAGCGAGTCATCCCAAGTGAGTCAGGAAGAGGTACCCAAGCCATTCTCGCTCCCTGGATCGCCTTCGTCAGGTTATCACAGCGGCCGAAGGAGTTCCGGAGACACGCATGCCTCTATCCCTACACAGGCCAGGGAAGAAGGCCCGAAATGCTGGGATGGGAGAGAAAATGGGGGAGAAAGCTGCTGGAGGAGGGAAAATGAGGGAGAGAACTGGTGGAGAAAGGAAGAGAATGGAGGAAACTGGTGGAGCAAAGGCGAAAACTTTTGGAGCAAGGGAGAAAATGGAGAGAACTTTTGGACGAAGGGAGAAAATGGAGAGAACTTTTGGACGATGGAAGAAAATGGAGAGAACTTTTGGAGCAAGGGAGAAAATGGAGAGAACTTTTGGAGCAAGGAAGAAAATGGAGAGAACTTTTGGAGCAAGGGGGAAAACGGAGAAAACTTTTGGAGCAAGGAAGAAAATGGAGAGAACTTTTGGAGCAAAGGAGAAAATGGAGGGACATGGTGGAGGAAAGGCCAGGATGCGATGTGGTGTGAGGGGGAATGGCCCAGTGACCGTGCCTTCCTGGCCCGCCTCACACCGCACCTCCAGCACACCCTCAGCCACCACTGCTACGATACTGTGTCCAACTTTATCACGTAAGTTATCACGATTCTTTTATATAATTATCCTCTTCTTTTTTCTTTTTCTTTTTTTTCTTTTTATGGGAGAGCAGTCATGATTCTTTTCCTTTACAATTTTTCTTTTTATTAATTGTAGGAGGTATTTCTTTTCTTTTCCCTGCCATAATAGACTGCTTAGCTAGCGTTCTGCAATCATTCATTTATTCAATCTAACAATCCAGCTCTACCAACAAATAATCCTCCTTTTTTTTTTGCAGATTCTGTGAGAGTTACGTGTGGTGGCGTGGTAGGGAGGGCAGGAGTGGTGGTGGAGGTGGAGGAGTAGAGCAATTTTACCGTGATTATGACCCTCCTCTGGTTCCTGGTCGGCATACCTGTGTGGGCCTCACCTGTCTGCTGCAATCCCGCCTCTCGGCACTGGAGAAGCACTACCCTGGCATCAAGGACTCCACGTACAAGGCAAGTCATCTACTGCACCCCTGCTAAATCGTGTCCTTTTACAAACGTTATGTATATTAAAAATAAGAAAGCACTCAGAGGGGGCATACCTCCTCTAACGCAAAAAAAAAAAAAAACTGCTGTAATTCCTTTCTTACCAGACGAATTCTTCTAAGGTCTCACGCAGCTAATTAATTACGTGGTCTTGGTCTGTCCTGCTACCGATTCTCTGAGGTCGCATAATTCACCTGAGATCAGTGAAATTTATGTTTTATTCCTGCATCTGGATCTAGAACTACCTGAATACCTAATCACTTCTTACTTGACTCACTGCCCACTCATCCACCAGACTGCACTCAAATTCGGCAGCAACTTTTTGAGATCTTGTGGACAGACAGAAAACATACAGACACACGGGTGAACACATACAGTAAACTCCTTCACCTTTGTCGGACGAGGTAATGAGTGTGTGAAGGTGGTGGTGGTCAGGTGGATAGAGTGGTGGTCTGCTGTTTGTAAGAACGTGATTGCAGTGTTGGGTAAAGATTGGTCTTATTTCCCCACCTCTTCGGGGTTAAGTTTCTTTAAATTCTTCTTATATTGGTTCTACAGTAGTGACATTTTCTTTCGGTTTTTGTGTCAGTAATTTTCACGTCCTCCTTTCGGATTAGGTTAGGTTAGTTAGGGTACGTTACGGTAAGCTGTTTTAAGTGTTTGGCTTGGACATCCAGGCCATACTAAAAAGACAAGACGAGGAACAAGAGATAAGTTTCTCTCCATTTCTCATTGAATTGCTTCCAGTCTTTCCTGACGTATCCAATGTGATTTTTTTTTCATACATTAAAACCGGACAATATATAAGGTCGGAAGCAATCCAAGAATAAATGAAAGAATTTTACCAATCAAAAAAAGCTAAACCTAATGAAAGGAACGTTTACCAATTATGGTAAAGTGAATAATAAATACTGGTGTTACAGGTATCGTGCGAGGAGGAGGTGGACAACGTGGAGTGGTACTGTGAGGGTGAGGTGCCCCCGTACACGTGCGAGAAGGAGCACGTGCTGGTGTGCGTGCGTGTGCGTGTAGGAGGGCGGGGTGGCGTAGTGCTGTTAGATCCAGGTTACCACGTGGGTCAGCCCGTGGTGGTGATGGAGGACGGGAAGGCACCGCAATCCGGATCCATACCAGGCAGTTCGGCACGACCCGGATTAACAAGAACCTTCAAATATGTATCATGGGTACCTAATCCTGGCTACATCGCTTGGCACGTAACTATCCAGCCACAAGAGGGTCCTGCCAAGAAGCACGTGAGCCTGATACACGTAGCACGGCCGTTCCTCTCGCACGTGGATGTGGCCGAGCGTCGCAACCTGGCCTACCCCTTCAAGACCCTGGTGGCGAGGGACCCAACAGGAAGCCTTACGTGTGGTCTCTACTTCCCCGTCAAGCACCCACAGCAAGCACAGGTCACCCTCTTCTCACCAAGGACGCGATGCAAGGTTAGTAGTAGTAGTAGTTGTAGTTGTAGTAGTAGTAGTAGTTGTAGTAGTAGTAAAAGTAGTAGTAGTAACAGTAGTGGTGGTGGTGGTGTGGGTCTAAGGGACAGTGTTATGAATTATCCAAAGTCATTTACAATACAACTCTTATTGACCTCCGTGTTGTTAGTAGGCAAAATTTAAGGCCAATTTTTTTCATTTTCTTCTTCGCCTTTCATCATCATTTTCTTATCCCTCTTCATTCATCATTATCTTCATTCATTCATCATCATCATCATTTTCTTCTTCCTCTTCATTCACCATTATCTTCATCTTCATTCATTCATCATCATTTTCTTCATCTTCTTCATTCATCATCATTTTCTTCTTCCTCTTCATTCATCATTATCTTCATCTTCTTCCTCCTCATCATCATCATTTTCATATTGTTCCTCTTTTCCTTCTCTTTCTCCTCATCACTTCTTCTTCCAGGTACCACTAAGCTACTTCCTGGACGAGGGTAAAGAAAATGAGGAAGTGGAAGAGGCAGTGAGGGAGGTGGGCGATGGAACAGGCCGGGGTGAAGGGGAGCTGCGAGAGGCCCTGTCCACCGTAGCATCCTTTCTGGCCGACGAGTCACTTTTACGTCAGCTGGACCAACTCAACCAGGCTATTGACCTTATTAGTATTGAGAACTGACCTCGTATGGACCTTGTTTGACCTGATTTCGTATTTATTTCTCATTTGGGCATTACTTCACATTATTTCATCCGAGTTAACTGCATATAGGCTTTTTTATAACTTATTTCACCTCATATGGATCTTATTTCGTATTATTTAACCTCATTTCACCTCACATATATCTTATTGCATCTTATTTCACCTCAAATGCATCTTATTTCACCTCATTTCACCTGACATGACATAATCGGATCTTATTTCATCTCGCCCATACACTCACCTTACTCACTCACTCAGCTACCTCACATCCCCTCACCTCATTCATCTCTCACCTCACCCCACTCACCCACCCACCTCACCTCACTCACTTCATCTTACCCACCTCTCTCACCTCATCACCTCTCCTCACTCACACACCTCACATCCCCTCACCTCACTTCATGTTATGTATTTACTCTTTTACATATGCTATTTCGCTTAAATATCCCCACAATTTTCGTCAATACAGGTAACATGAAAATCGATACTGAGGTGTAATATGCAAAATAAATCGCTGTGGAAGAGGTGTTACGGTATTTTCAAAGCCATTTATAAGAGGGCCATTTTCTCTCATTTCGTTTTCACATTATCCTTTCCTTCTTTCTTTACTTATTGCCTGTTCAGTAATTATATTTGAGGAAGTGTATTTTGCATTATAATAAATCTGATTACGGTTGAATTATGTGTAATGTGGTACAGTTTATCGAAATGTTTATTATTATTTATCATTATTATTATTGTTACTATTATTTTTACTACTACTACTATCACTATTATTATTACTATTATTAATGAAAGGGGAACATTATACATGAACCCCCCTGTCCTGGAACAACAAGGTGCAAGAAAAGAATGGGATAAACGCTGAACCATCACTACCACACACAAATACTGGGCAAGGGGGTGCAATATATGAACAAACCCCATGTACAGCCAAGAGCATTAATTCTGGGACAATTCTCTGCCAGCTTTGTGTCCTACCTTCCCTATTTCTCATTCCTCCCTAAAAGACAGTATTCTTCCTTATTATACCCGTGTGTGTGTGGGTGTGTGCTTTATGTTACTATCACACATAACTATACCCTTTTTTACTCTAACTTGATCTAAAATCACCATCTCTCCGTCTTGAATGCAGAGCTGTATTAGTAGCTTAACACTAGAACACAATACTAGTCAAGGGGAAGTGTTACGAAGAGCTTATACACAACACGACAGTCTGCCACTGAACATGAAATAAATAAATAACCTGCAAAAGGGTGAAAATCTGGACCAAGTTAAGATAAAGGGTATAGCTCAGTTATTTCAGCGTTCATTGCTCCTCTGAACTGTCTGCTTGCATACCTCCACCACTACGACGGGCGTGTAGCACCACCCGTCTTGCAGCAAACTCTCATTTCTTTTCTGTCCGACTATCCAGTGCAAAAGTTATAACCGTTACTCTCAGTCCTTCATGTATGCAACTGGTCAACTCTGGAACTGTATTCCTCTGTCTACTTCCTCCTGCCAATGATCTTCAGTCTTTCAAGTGCATAAGCGAACCTTGAATTTGACTCCACTAACTTGTTTTTATTTTTTCTAGAAGCGAACGATTTTCGGGCTTCTGGCCTTTGGTTCCTACTTCCTTGCAGTAAAAAAGAAAAATCACCTTTCATTGCTCCAGCTGGCAGAGAAGTGTGGGTGAATTTTTGCCTCTGACTGTATATCACCCATTAACCATGACGTGATGAACAGATGAACAAAATGGATCAAATGAAATGTTATATCACTGTAGCCACGATGAAATAAAAATCTTAAAATGGCACACGTTTTCTTTTCATGCCCTAGATCATGTGAAACATATTCAATTATATTTACAAGCGATTCTTTGTCGTAACTTGGGGTGGGTGTAGGTGGAAAGGGTGTGGAGTATGAATGGTGACAGAGGGTGGTGTGTGGGTGGAGGGAGAGTGGAGTACGTGGAGGGGGTGTGGAGGAGGAGAAGGAGTGAAGTGTAAAGAAGGGGGAATGGAGTATAAAGATGACGGGGGGGGGAGGTAGTGTGGGGGAGGGGGAGTGAAGTGTGGAGGAGGGGAATTGGAGTATGAAGGGGGGGTGGATTATGGAGGAGGGAGAGTGGAGTATGAAGGGGGGAGGAGTGTGAAGGAGGGAGAGTGGAGTATGAAGGGGGGAGGAGTGTGGAGGAGGGAAAGTGGAGTATGAAGGGGGGAGGGGGAAGTGTGCAAGAGGGGAAGTGGAGTATTGAGGAATTTGGGGTGGGAGCGGGTGTTGGGGGAGTGGAGCATGAAGGAAGGGGTGGAGTGTGGATGTAGCTAAAGGAAGAAATAGAGAGATGGGGTATTTCACTCATTGTATTTTCCTAGTTAAAAAAAAAAAAAAACTTTCGTAACCAAGATTCTTCTTCGTTTTTTTTTTTTTGTAAGAACAAGAAAAAGTACGAAGAGTCTGTGCTTTCCCTTCCTCATTCTTCCTGGGAAAAATCACAGCTACAGCAAGGAATAAACCGTAATTATGGCCCTTTATCCGGCCCCCTTCCAAGCTAGCGACCACGGCTTCCCATCAGGAAAGAAAAGTGCATTGAAGAACTACTTAAGGAAAAGATGCACACCTGAGTAGTTTTTTTTTTTTTTTTTTTTTAACCAAGGATAATCCATCTATCTATTGTCAGACGCCATAATCCCGTAAGGGTGGCCATTTGACTGAGTTATTTGTTTTACAGGGAGGGGCACTAACCCTCCACCAACCCACTTGTTGACACGTAGGGAGCACGTATGGTTTGGTTATATAGTTACCTCCCAGCGTTGTAAATGGTTTCTTGGCTTACAGGAAACCATTCGGTTTGTCACTCAATGTAAAGCCACCTGTAAAGGAAAGAAAAGCAATAAGAAGAGACAGGAAAGATGGGAGAAATAGAAAGAGAGGAGGGCTGGCACAGAAAAAGAATGATAAAGGCTAAGGAAGAAGTAGGCAGCACTACATCAAATGTGTGGATGATGGTCGCCACCACCTACCACTGGGATAAGATGAATTTAATGGCGTCATTTGTACAGCACCTAACGCCATTTGTACAGTACCAATAACCATCAATCTCAACAAAATCGTACATGCAAACCATAAATTTCCATCTCGAAGTCACTGATAAATTTAAATATTTCGGGCAATAAACAGCGTAAAATAAATGGCGATGGTGTTTTTTTTTTAAAGTTCCTGTTCGATCTAATCGTATTCTGCTTGTCTGGCTTAACATATGAAAAATTTCGATTAGTATACTGAATTACAAGCTTACTGTAGGTGTATCACTGAAGAAAAAAAAAATCCCTTCACTTTATTAACAAATGAACGTAGAGGAAGTGACGTCACCGAGCGAATGTCAACAAAGCTCCGTAGCGAGTGCGGGGCGGAGCGAACTCTTGCGTTACGTACTACGGAAGCAACGTAGCCCAGATATGGCCATGAGCGGTACACAGCAGTGGCAGTGTTTAAGCTGCAAAGAAGTGTTTCCTAACTGGGAGGCGCTTCCTATTCACGTCTGTGGTGGGTGTCCTCCATGTGTCAACACTGACCTCTGGCAACAAGAAGTCAAAGTAGGGATGAGTCGGCATTAAGGAGCTCTAAAGAAGCGGTAGATTAACGATAACAGAACTGATATACACTTGGCCGTGGCGGCTATAAACGCTACGATAGTTTTGTGGCAACTTCTCTTGGGGTGATCATATCAGTGTAAGAATATCATATCAATGGCATAATACTGAAAACGTGAATTTGCAGTGTAAAGCTCATAGGCTAACTAGGTTTATAAGGCTGTGGCGGTAACTTTTGATCAGGGGAACTGCATACTTGACATAAGCTTTACTGAAAGGCAGTTAAATTTTGATGCACCAAACATTAGAGGTCAGGAAGTATGTAAATTCATCTATGCAGCAACCAAAGACTGGAACAGTTTGCCTCGCAGTATAAAAGCATGCTGAAACCTTCATGCTTTCAAGAAAAATCAGCAAAGATACCTTGAACAGGAAGCCTCATTTGGAGATGCTGACGTACAGTATTTTTGTACTATTAGACATTTCAAAGTCAATGTTCGTTTTAAGTATGTTACCAACTAATATTCTTTCTTATATTCTTGTGCTTGCCAATAAATATAACTTAAGCTAATATTACCTTTAAAACTATCTATTCCCTTTTGCCCCTCAGCTAATTGATCCCATAAGATGGACCCCAGTGGAAATACATATGCTGCAGAGGCCTTATTGAGATATCCTTGGTTGCTTTCAAGCTTGACTGGTACTTATAAACACTTGTTGAGTGTTTAATGTGCCTCTCTGATTGATATGCCAAACTGAATAAGCTTATTATTAAAGTATATAAAAGGCTGATGAGCTGTCATGGTACTGTATTGATGCTGTTTGATGCTACAACCAGGGCTCATTTGTTTGCTTACCTAGAAAGCTGGACAGGGTTGAATATACAGTACTCTTGGGACAGTTTATCGATTCCATCACTAATTCTAGACGGCATTTTTGAGGTCCATTAGGCTGGCTGACCCTCACATCAGCTAGCCTCTCCCATAAGTTGCTCCTTTTTTTCTTTTTTTTAAATAGTAAATGACAAAATATGCCTAATAAGGTTACTTTGTTACCTGTGAACCTGATTTACCCATTTCCCCAACTTCACAGTACCAGTTATATGGGAAAAAGCAAATTACTTCAAATTAATACCCCAGCTTTAAATGAAAATATCTACATCTGGCTTGAGGGAAATCCTTAGATGCTGGAGCCAGTACAGAAGGGAAATAATCTGCACTAATTTTTAGATAGTCGACAGCTCATTCACCTTAACCAGGCAGAGATTAATAATAATAATAGTACAGTATGATGGTTGTGGTGACGGTGATATGGTAGTAAATGATGGTGATGATGATGATTTATTTGCTTGTCTTCCCCATGAATAGTTGGAGGAAAAAACACTTGATAACATTATACTGTATTATTTTCCAATTAAATGTGCTGATTCGGTGTTTCATTGCACTGGTGATAACAATGATGATGGTGATGGTGGTGTAAATGATGATGGTGATGGTGGTGTAAATGATGATGGTGGTAATGCTGCTGCTGATGATGATGATTTTAATTGCTTGCCTTCCCCATAAACAGTTGGAGGAGAAAGCACCCAAGCAACAGACACCCCAGCACAACATGGCAACAAAGACGAAGGCAACAAGGCATCCGTGTTTGTGCTACCCAAGCCAGAGTTCTCCACCCAGCCCGATGTTGCCGCTGATGTCACTGCGGATGATGTTACAGATGAGCCGGAGGAAGAGCCAATGCATACTAGCGATGAAAGTTAGTGTACCAAGGTTTCATCTTACACTTGGTTGAAAGAGATGTGCCATACTATACTCTTTTCTTTAACTTGGCCTAAAATTGCTGTTCCTCCACCTTGAATGCTGACTTGTGACAACAGATTAATGCTAGAAGATTATGTTAGCCACAAAGAAGTGGCATGAAATCTTTGAAAATGATACAGAGCCATAAGACTATCTTTTCTGCCACTGAGTTACATGAAATAAGCTGCTAAAGGATGAAAGTCTGGGCCAAGTTAAGGTGAAGGAGCCATATTGATGATAATATGGCAAGGTTTTCTTTTACAGTCCGTCATAAAGTCACATACTATTCCACCTCATCTACTGCACACTAAGGCACGAGTTGGAGCAAGAGCTGATACATGGCTGCTAGTGATGAAAGTATGCCAAGGTGTATTTTACAGTTAGTTAGTCAAGGTTTTATTTTTAAGTTTGTTAGCAAGGTTTATTTGAAAGACACCAATGAGATGAGGCCCTTAAGGATTTACATCTTAGAGATGACTGGGATTTTATTCTCACATAATGCAACTCAGGGGAAGGGAGGCTGGTCACCTTTGCCTTAAGTTTTAGGACTGAGTAGTCTAGCTCCAGGGTCCCATGCTTCTGATCGAAAAAAAAAAAGGGGGGGGGGGAATGGAACTGAATAATGATAATGATTAATTTTTAAGTGATGCATACAAGATATTATATTACCTGTCAGAAAAAGGCAAGTGGTAATTATAAGAACTGTACAACACTTGTTTGTTATTTGTCAGAGGGTCATGTATCATGGAGCCACAGCGCGATACTCGAACTGCTGGACGTTTACCAAGACCACCAGCCGCTGTTCAACGGGGGTCTACTGCGCAAGAATGAAGTGTGGCGTCGAGTGGGTGAGGTGATGAAGGAGCGAGGTTACAACTTTACCGGCGAACTGTGTGATATCAAAATGAGGGCAATGAAGCAGAGGTACCTTCATTATTTTGTATCAGGCATCCAAATCTTCACATAGAGCAACTGGTCATTATATAGCTGTGTAGCCTTATTTATCATCATGTAGTTTATAAAGGATCCAACATGCTTGCATGCATTGGCCTTGGTCACCAGTGACTCTTCATTATATTATACAAACTCAGAGTTGCTAACAAGAAGCCTACACGTGGTGATGCTTTGTATCTTGGGTGGAGCAGCTGCAGTGTCCACTTGAAACCCAAACTTCCTCATATTATTCTGCACCTTAGCATGGGGAAAGGACTTTGGTGAGGTGCTGTGTGCCACAAGGGGGCACCAGAATCCTGCACAATGTACTGTTTTGTACTTGTAGGATGGCCCCACAAAAGCAGTTGCTTCTTTGAAGGATTAATGATGATGATTAAGCTATATCTATTACGTGGTTTTAAAGATGATCGAAAATTATCAGTTAGAAGGATTGATGGTGATCAGGATGTCATTCAGTACCATAATGTGATTGTAAATATGAGTGAAATTTCTCTCTTTGCGGAACTGATGATGATGGTGATTAGGATACCTCCTAGTCACATGATTGTAAATATGATTGAAAATTTTCTCTTTGAAGGATTGATGAAGATAATTAGGCAATCTCTGCATCACATTACCATACTCTAAATACCACTGAAAACTCTCATTGTAGGATGCGAGCGATCCTGAAGGCCAATGCAGTAAAGGGTCGACATGTCAGCAAATGGCCGTACTTCAGCATCATGGATCAGTTATTTGGCCACGATCCCTCGTTTGTCAAACTGTGTCACTGTAAGTGTCACAATACTGTACAGTATATTCTTACTTTAATGTAACCCTTTTTACTTTAAGCTGGGTGCCGGAGAGGGGATGCCTTCATGTGTTGGCACTGGTAAAACTGGGAAGCCAAACTGCATGGTAATTTGAACATCCCTCAGTTCCCTCTCTATCCCCTCAAAGGATGGTGGACCGCAGGAGGACAGTTTCACCTTACTGTTCACTGAATTAGTGCAGGCACAAATATAGAGGGAGGCGTATGCCCACCCCCCAGTTTTCAGCAGCCTAGTGTTTACAAATAAGAACAGTGTTATTTATGATATCATAATATATACAGCAAATATCTTACATAAATGTCACCATAAATTTATTTCACTGACGAAGGATTTGGCAATAGATTTTGCAGAATTTCATAATGAGTCAAAATTAATTCAAATAAGTGGCATTTCTGCTAGGAATCATGTCCACCATTTTCCATAGTTCTGGATCTGGCTGTGTTAATGCACCTGTTATTTTATGGGTATGAGACTGGCATGGCCTGAATAAGAAAGAGTGAGAACAGAAGAAATATGTATGGTTTGGATAGGTTGAACAGGTTAAGAAACATAGATGTTCAGGCAAGTTTTGGAGAAGGGAAATTTGGTGGTTCATGGGTAGAAATGCAGTTTTATGCCTTGCACTCCAATCTCTGAGGGGCTGAAGTATTGTCCTCGGTAGTGAGGGAGTTATTGAAGATTGTATAAAACTCTCCAACTTTAAGAGTCCCTCAAAAAAAAAAAAAAAAAAAAAAATCATTTAATGGTAGCAAGAAGAAAACAGATGTTACATCCTCTAGCTGAAGTTTGAAAATGTTATTTCTATTAACAGCAGCTGCGGATACTGGAACCCAACAGACGTCTCCCTCAGCATCAGTACTAAGGCAGCCCATAGTGATTCCGGCAATACCCGGCTCCGACCCTTGCCCAGACTTGGATCCTGCCTCACCCTCCAGCCCCAACACTTCCACCAAGACACACAACAATCAGTCCAACTGTAAGGTATGTTGTACAGTACACCTATTTCTTTAGTTTTACCATTTGTTTACAAAAGCTCCAACATGCCAGCACTAAGATATGCTGTGTACCCTCTAGGATACAAAAGCCCACACTGGCAGACAAAAAAGATGATCAGTATTTCCAAACAGTGTCGGCGACAGCTGTCACCCTCTTCAGTGGATCTACAGACCAATAGTGGTACATACAATTACTGAGAAGCTACTTATATGCAAGGTAACCACGTTTTTTTTTTTTTTCTGTGGTAGGTGGGGGCTCTCACCATCCACTCACTCAATGTAATGCTGCTCTCAGGTGTCTGCCCTTTCCTCTCCTCCATCCTTCTTTCCTTCCATCCTCGTCTGTCTTTCTGTCCTTCACTCTTTCCTCATCCTTCTGCCTACGGGTGACTTTACACTCCTTGTTCAGTCTTTCTTTCCTTCATTCTTTCCTCTTCCTTCTGCCTGTGGGTGACTGTACACTGAGTGACAAGCCAGATGGTTTCCTGTACACCAGGAAACCATTTACTACACTGGGTGGTAACCATATAACCAGATTTTGGCGCCTGGTGGTTTAGTGGATAATTACAGTTCTCCAATCGGATTGAGCCAGTGATTGTTTATATCCAAGGGGTGGTTGGGGTTTATTGCTCATGTAATGCCAGTCAGGGATGAGTGAGGCTGGGCACTCTCATCTTAAATGTCAGGACCAACTTGCCTAGCCCCGGGCTCCTATGCTCCTTATGGGGCAAAACTGGATTGGATGATGAATGAATGATGAAAATCTAACTGCACCAGAGGATTAGTGGCCAGGTCCTTGCCATCCCTTGTAATCCCTCACTCAGGTTGAGGACAGTGTGGAGGGAGTGTCAGGTGAGACCACATGCAGTGCAGTTGGGAAAAAAACAGATGTAGTTAGCCAGCATATAAGCACCTTCTCAGTAAATGTATGTGCCATTCTTGGTCTGTAGATCCACTGAAGAGGGTGACAGCTGAAGCCAAAACTGTTTGGAAATACTGTACATTTTTTTGTCTGCCAGTGTGGGTTTTTATATCCTATTTCATGTTCATGATCGTGCAACTTTTCAACTGTATACCCTCTGTTGACAGATGAACCCTAAATCACACTCCAGCCCCAATATTATTGCCAAGACACATTACAACCAGTCACATTCTGATGTATGTTGTGTGCTCATTGTTGATGAATTAATCCTGCTTCACCCTTCAGACCTAACTCTTCATCCAGACAGGAAAACCACTCTTAACTCTAAGGTACCGTATGCTGTGTACCCTTCATTGACAAATTAACCCTGCTTCACCCTCCAGTCGCAACACTTTCACCAAGAAATGCAGCACCCATTCGGACTATGGTATGCCACATGCCCATCAGTGACATATAAACCCAGCTTCCCCCTTCAGTCCCATCATTCCCACCAGGACACAAAACAAACAACATCAACTCTAAAGTATGTTGTGTGCCCATTGTTGACAAATATAATAATAAATAAAACACTGTGCACATGGTTAGGTCTGTGAGGTAAAGTCAGGATTGAATGACGTGTGAATGTTTCTCTGACCCATTTCACTGGATAGGCTATGCTGATGATAGTTCTCCCACAGTCATACTTTATTTTCTCTTGTTTCTGAATCTTAATGTATCCCATCCTTAGGTGGGAAAAAGGTCTGGGTCAGGATGATGATGATGATGGTGAGGAAAAGGAAGAGGAGAATAATGAGGTTGATGGATGATGATAATTATAATGATACAATAATGATGATTATGACGATAATGATGATGATGAAATTAAATGCCTCACTAAGTTTTTCTTAACTCCAACAGGAGGCACGAGGAACTAAGCGGGTGCGAAAGGACGAGGAGTTGGAGATTTTGGAGTTTATACAGCAGCAATCTAATCGGATGGACGAGGTGATCAAAGTAGCCAGCCAGCGGAATGCAACCCTCCAGAAACTGATGACACAAATACTGATACAACAGCAGCAGTTTCTCCAGTCACAGCAAGACCTTCAGAGGCAGCAGCAGCAAATGATACTCCAGTTACAGCAGCAGCAATTGAGTTTAATGCAGCTGATGCAACAACAATGGCAGCAGCAGTTTAATAGGCACACACAGATGACTCGTGATAGGGATACAGCAGATGTCAGCTGAGTAATACCAGTACTTCAAGTCACCTGATCACTCCTCTTCCTCTCCTCTGCGTGTTCTTACATTGTCAACCCACATTATCCAGAAGGGTTAGGTCAAGTATAGTTGTTGTTGTTGTTTTTTAAGAAGAAGAAGAAGAAGAGATTATGCATTGTGAGGTTATGTCAAGTGGCCTTAGAGGTTTACTCTTGAGTAACTTTAGTCAGACACCCCCCCACCTTCCCCAGGTATATATATGTACATTCATAATACAGGTATACCCATTACACACTTCCTGCAGCACAGTATAGAACTCTTGTTACTCTAACTTGGTCTAAAATTGCCATCTCCACCTTGATTGCTGAGCTGTAACAATAGAGTAACACTAGAATATTATGCTAGTCACAGAGAAGTACAAAGGAAAGAATACAGAGCCTTGGCCATATCTTATTCTGCCTCTGATCTATGGAAAATAAGCTGCAAAGGACAAAAATCTGGACCAAGTTACAGTGAACAGAGTAGTCATGAAGCAGTGCTGTGCAAAGGATACAGAGGCATGGCACTATTATTTCCTGCCATTCAGCTATATGTGAAATGAGCTGCAAAAGGACAAAACTCTGGGCCAAGTTAGTGTAAAAGGACTATCACTCTGGGTAAAATTACTGAGATGCCAGTGAATGAAGCCGCACTCTGTTTTTGCTTCCACAGTCACCTTTGGCAGTGATGTTAGATAGAAATGTTGTCCTGGTATTAAAGTGCCTGAAGGTTGGGAATACTGAATCTAATCTTTAACCACCATACTGTGATGTAGTAAAGCTTATTAGAATTGAAAAATATATATATATATATATATATATATATATATTGCTTAGTACTTTCGGCCATGTGGAGAGGATGGAGAATGAGAGACTGACTAGAAGTGTATGTGAGAGAGGTGGTGGGAGAGAGGAGGAGGAGGGGAAGACAAAGAATGAGATGGAGGGATGGAGTGGAGAGATAGCCCATATTACGGACGGGGTGTGACTGAGCAACATGGAGACGATTTGTTTGTGGCCACTCCTAATGAGCCCTTGGAAGTGTTTATCAAAGTTAAAGTTTTGCGTTGGTTTATAAAAGGTAATATTTTATATACTTATATTTAGAGAAAGTTGTACCGTACGTAACTGTTTATTATGACTGAACATACAGTATGTATTTTTATACATTAAAACCATAATACAGTGTTTATAATATATTATTATTATCCCCATGAGTCAGTATATAGGTAAATATGGATGGAGTTATGAGGTCAGAATTAGGCCTGTATTATTGTTGCATAAGGAGGCTCCCTAACACCATTTTTTATGTGACTTATTGGTATGCTCCCTAACACCATTTTTTAATGTGACTTATTGGTATGCTTATTATACTTTAGCGTCCTCCTCTGTTACATAAATCCACCTATTATTGCCATACTCTGCATAAATAACATACAAAAGGACATTAACCAGGGATATCCCAAAATAAATTGCTGAGGTGCTACGAAGCCTCCTTAAAAAAAAAAAAAAAATGGTTTTACGCCTGGTATCCCCAAAGGGCTAAGGCGTTGCCCCTGGATAGAGGACTTTTGGATTGGAGAGTGTAGCATTTTATGACCGGATGATGCCCTTCTTGATGTCTACCAGTGACCCTTGGGTGGATTCGATCCTCCGACCAGAGCGGAGCGCTCTAATCCACTGAGCCACGGCTCGTAGCCAATGAGAATACGGGCCTTAGAGTTATGAAAAGGGGAAGGACGACTGGTGATGAATTGTGTGTATTTTAAATCTGATGTATGCTTATGAGATGTGATGGTTTTCTAATAGTGAACAGACTACTGACTGGCCCTGAGCAATGGGAATGTCTGATCAGCATATCTGAAAGAAAACGTACAACAAAACAAACTAGTGGTCGCTGAGAGAGAAAGTGAATCTCAGTGATGTGCTGGTGAAGTGATAGGGGTCTGTGTTTTTGTCAATTAAGGAAGCTCCAAACTTACCTAGGTCAAACTTACCTAGTTCAAATACATGGGAGGTTAAGAGACTTAGACGTTTCTTATAGGGCTCCCATCTATCATCCATTCTTGAATGGGGAATTATTCTCAAAATCATATACCTTTTCCTGATTTGTTTTGTTTATTACATCTTACTGCCCTCTTCTATGTTATCTAAAACTTTCCAGTATTAACCAGCCATATCCAAAAATAAATTGTTAAGGAGGTGTTAGGGAGCTTCCTTAATTTACAAGAATACAGCCAGGGACTTATGGTATATCTGATGGAAGACTACCTCATTACAGTAAGAGAAATGTATAACTGGAGGGTAGTGGATCAAGGAAGAAGGGTAGATGGTATTATGAAGTGCTGGATATGAAACAGGTTTGAGATTGGACGTTACAAAATGATGGCATGGTGTTAGAACCCACATAAACACAGGTGTGGAACTTTACTCGTATAGTGTATATATGAAAAATGAGTGAGTGACAACAGTGGAAATGGGACTGTTAGGGAATTTGTGAGGGTTGCAAGGAAGTGATTTGTGAAATTCTTGGAAAAAAAGAAATGTACTGATAAAAATACAGTGCATATGCGCGCATTCAATTTCAAAGTGCCCGCGGAAACGCAACGTCATCTTGTTCCAGGGAGTTTTCTTGAAATGGAAGGAAAAACAAGTTATTCTGTTAAGTTTGTCATGTATCTTCAAGGGAAATATTACTAACGGCATTTATTGAAATATGCCTATTCTTAGTGGACAGTGTTTCATTAAAAAGATCAATCCCAAAATCAGGCTCAACCATTAATAACAGTAAACAAACACTTGATTTTGCACTGTCTTGACTTCAGTAAGAATCTGTCCTATTATTGTTCGTACATTTACATCGACTGCAGTAAAAATTATCTACTTAACTTTCCCTGGGATGCGATATATACGAGAAATCTACAAAGCTTTACATGAAAATAAAGATAAAGAAAAATAAAGGCTTAACAATCCCTACACGATGATCGATCTCTTTCGGCCCAACATGGCACTGTCGGCGTTTCGGGGAGTATTATGTGCAGAAATATTAAAGACTCCAAGAAAGTTATGTGGTCTGAGCCTTGCGAAGTCACCGCAGACTGCAGGTAAATAGTGCATAAGCTACTATTAGTATTTATAACAATCCAGTGATCTCAAAATCTTGTGTAAAAACTGAATTTCCCAAGTCTGTTCACTATCCGTATTTTATCGTAAGTCGCAGATTTAATATTACAAGTATATCTACCCAACAGCCAAACATCATAATCCGGAAGATGGCCACGAACTATTTCCCTATATTGCTCTGTTTTCCACCATCAGCAGTCCTCTCTTCAACCCACAGCAATGCCCTTAAGGATAATATTTTGTAAAAGAACTACAACTGGTATTCAAATGATTTCAAGTGTTTTCTGTTTATATTATCATTTGCTAACACTTTTCTTCAATGAAACTTCCATTGCAAATAGCCTCTGGGGTTATTAATGACCCCCAGAGGGATTAATGATCTCAAGAGGGGAGGAAGTTAATCGGCAATGGAATTGTCGGCAAATGGTGAGATATACCTTAAACAGAAAAGACTTTGAAGCACAGTACTTATATTCCAGTTGTGGTAGTTGCTATATACAGTATTTACCACCCTTTTTTAGCAATCAGGCTTATATCTTTGTACTCCACTCTTCCAACTCATTCTTGGCCTCCTCCCTTTGGAACTGTTTTACCTCTGTACAGCCCTGGAATCTTGGTACAGTAATTTAGGATAGGCTGGAAGGCTGTTGAGAAGCAGCACTGGTGGCTGGGATTGTGGGTAACTCTTACAGTAGAGCAATACTGTTTAGGTTTACAGTTATATTTTTCCAGTACTGCACTGTACAGTATATCAATGAACATTTTGCCATTCTGAACTAAAATCTGCTTGAAGACGTAATTATTACTGGAAGATGGGCTACATAGTTGCAAAAATGAGTGATTACTCTTAAAAATTAAATCAAAATACAGTGTAGTTCAACACACTGAAAAACATCACATATGTAAATATGTTGGACACAAAATTCTGTGTCTCTGTCTATCTATTGCCAGATGCCATAATCCCGTAAGGGGTGGCCATTTGACACTGAGTTATTTGTTT
>JAGKTI010010418.1:0-12948 GCA_018397915.1 Birgus latro
GTTAGGACCGGACATGAAATTCACATCTTCCACCTTTTTTCTAGCTGTTTTACTTAAGAACCATGCATGGAAAAATTAAATTGCAAGCAGGAAATTATGATTAACATTTAGGGTAATTTCTTAACACATGTACAGCATCATGAAAACAGGTTAGGCATGAAAATCTTTATGGTAACCATAGGTTAGGTTAGGTTAGGACCGGACGTGAAATTCACATCTTCCACCTTTTTTCTAGCTGTTTTACTTAAGAACCATGCATGGGAAAATTAAATTGTAAGCAGGAAATTATGATTAACATTTTTGGTAATCTTTTAACACATTTACAGCATGATGAAAACGGGTTAGGCATGAAGTTAGGGTACTTACGAACAAGAAGCTGCCCTGTGATGTAATAACCCACTCTATCATCTCAGACTCTGACAGGAAGACCTTGCACCTGACACACCTTTCCAGTTGAGAATCACCAGCACTTATCACCAATACTTTACACAACTTTTTTTTTTTTATATAACTGGAATCACATCACTTCACTGCACTGTATATAACAGTAAATTCCATCATCACACACATGATGAAGAAGGTGAAGAGCAGTATCAAGCACTGTAGGAGGTAGGGTATCACCACAAAAGCAATCACTTCGGCCGCCATTTTCGGAGTTGTTCACGAGGCAGGAGGGGAGTTGGTAATGGCGACCGATAGTGGTGCCACGAGTGTAAACAGAGCGGATTGGCACACGCGGGAAATTCAAACTGACGCGGTCCCAAAAAATCGAAAATTAATCGATTTTTTTCGGATTTTTTTGCATTTTGAGGGTTGGGCAGGTCAGAATAACCGAATAGTGAGTATATCCGAGTATTGGACATCCGAATATTAGAGGGATTACTGTACTACCTGAGTGCCTCCCAATCAGCAGTTCCAAAGTGCCACAGCCACCACTGCTCGGGAGGGTCCAGTGGCCTTACTAAAGTGATAGGACAGGTCAAGGTGATAAGGTTGTGATCAAAGAAAACCAACAGAGAGAAAAGAGTATCAGCGTAAGCAGGAGTAATTATAAGGAAAAGGTCAAGTGTGTTTTAACTCCCTCCATGGCAGTCAGGGATGTGGGTAGCATGCTGTACAAGCTGCTGTAGGTCATTAAGGATAGAAAAGATTTAAGCTTATTCACCAGGTGGATTAGTGAAAGGAGAGGAGACCCAAAGGTGGTGGTGAACATTGAAATAATTTAGAATGGAGATGTCAAGGAAAGGAGAAATTAGTAGGACATGTTCCATCTTAGAAGTTAGATAGTCGAAGAATTTTTCTTAACCAGTAGAATTAGGAGTTAGGTACACAATATATATTCAGTCAGAGAATGACAGGAAAGCCGAAGCCAGAGAGTAGAGAATTCAGAAGATTCAAGGAACACGGGAGCAAGATAAGTTGTTGCGTACAGTAAGTATACGTAACAGTTACCTTTGGCTTTGAAGTGAGTATAGAGAAAGGAGGAGGATACAGAGAAGGGTTAGCCGTCAGTCACCTCGGACAACTGAGTCTCAGTAAGGATGAGAAGGTGAGGCTTAGAGGAAGAGAGATGTTCATCAGAGAGAAGATTAGAAGATAGGCCACGAATGTTGCAGAAGTGAATGCAAAGTGAGTCAGACAGTGGTTCCATGCATCTGTCTTGGCCATCACTGGCAGAGGGATGGATGGTGGGGGCTTTTATGGTCCCTCCTCCCCCCTCCCAGACTCTGAGGCATAGCATTGAGATGCCATTTTTAAATTTAAAATAAGAAGAGTGGTGTGTTGTGCACATAGTTTGATGTTGACAGCTATAGGAAATTGTTTAGGTTAATATGCTGGCCTACTCTTTGTGTTACTGAAACACTGAAAAAGTTCAGCAGAGGGAGATGATCAGAAGCTAGTCCCGAGGGCTGATGAAACGGAAGCTCCAGCTCTCCCTATTTTTAGCCTTCCATCCACCTTGGGAGTACTTGCCTTGTTCGATTGGTGCTACAGTCTACTCCCTGAAAGTTGGGGGTAAGGTCCCTCACCTGATGTAATTTTTTTTTCGTACTGTATGTTTATGTTCCACATGTTTTTAAACTAATCTGTATTATAGGGATATGGTTACAGATGGTGGATATTGGTGATGAGGCACAACAAAAACAAGCATAAAAGTTGTGGGATTGATTCTGATATAGTGGACATATGATCTATACATGATTAGGAGTGCATGGTACATTGCACCCATAAATGGTGCATCACACCCACACCTAGTGTTTGTGATTTTCTTTGTTTAGTTGTAAGAAGATCCATGGTTAATTATTTACTATAACATAATGCATACATATTTAAATATAGGTAAAGTAGTGCACTAAAACACCGAAATAAAGTGCACATGCCTAGGGAAGAAAGAGAGTTAAGGCATGTACTTTTGACAGATAATCGGCTGTATTACCAGTAGTAGTAGTTGCTCCCTAGGCAGTTTGGCCGAACAGCCCCGAGTCCCTAAGGAAGGCCACAGCCAAGACCAGGCTTTCCCACAGAGCTCTCAAGGAGTGTATGTTGTGTTGTTGGTGCAGGTGATTGTGTGCAAGGCAATCTTCCATAATGTGCTTAATAGTATGGGGTGCTGTGTTGCATCTTAGACAGGCATCAGCAACGGAGTCATCCAGCCTTTTCTGATAACTCCCGTGGGCTGGATGGTGCCCATCTCAGCCTGGCCAGGTGGACCCTGTCCTCGCGAGGGAGATAGGATTCAGAAGGATGGATATCAGGAGGCCGTGCATGCAGCTGTGTGTTGTCTTTGATTGGCTGAATGGAGCGGCGAGTGATTTGTGTATGGATATGCTTGTGGAAGCTGGTCTGAGGCGGTCAAGGTGAGACAGATGACAGTATTTGTGTATGATATCGAGTGCTGGGTGTTGTTTTGATGTACTTTGGTGTGTGTGGATGTGCTGCCATGTAGTTTAGTGGATGGTGTGGGTTTTTGGAGGCTCCAGCAAAAATTTGGGTGCCTCTCATGTCTAGATGATCCTTGACTTTGAGGACTTTGGTTTCTTGGTGTTGGTGGTTTGTGGGTGTAGTAGCTGTGCAGCCTGTGATTATTTTTAGGGCCTTGTTCTGTATGGTCTGTAGGGTGTTGTAGTGTGTTTTAGTGAGATTGGAAGCCCAAGCAGGGCTTGCATAATTCATCACTGGACATATGTATCATTTGTGTACTGTGGTGGTGGTTTCTTTGTTGTGTCCTAATGTTGTATGGGCAAGTGACCTTAGGGCATTGAGTCTTGGTGTTAATTTATCTTTAATGTTCGTGATGTGTTGTTTGAATGACATTGATGTATTGTATGTTACACCAAGGATTTTGTGTGTGTGTGTGTGTGTGGTAGGGGAGTGTTGCTTATGGTGAGGTGTGGAATGTGACTATGTTCTGCTGTCAGGTTTGTGAGAAGGGTCACTCTAGTTTTGGCTGGGGCTATTTTGAGCCTGTTTGTGGTGAACCATTCATGTAGTGTGTTGAGGTAAGGTTGGAGGATGTATGCAGCTGTGTTTGCGTTTTGGTGTGTATATGTGTTATGTCATCTGCGTAGGAGGCTATGTGTATTTGTGGTGTGTAGGGTGTGGGTATGTCGTGCATGTATAGATTAAAGAGAGTAGGGGACAAAACAGATCCTTGGGGGATGCCATTTGTGAAGTTTCAGTTTGTGTGTGTGTGTGTGTGATGTGTGTGTGTCCAACTATGGGCAAAGGCTTCAGGGCCTATTCCCAAGTCCCAGTAGTCCTCCTACATCTCGTCACCACTTCGGCACTAACACCCATCATCCTTATTGAATACATGCTAGAGCTGTCTCATACAGGACTGGTGTACTGGTATTAGCGGGGGTACTTTTATGACATGTCAGCGGGTCATCTGGTAGATCAGATTTTCATTAAATTCAAATCCTTAAATTGTTCCCTGCCCCAGCTGGGATTCGAACCTGGGCCCATTAGGACTGCAGGCCGCCTCTCTACCAATTGTACCACCACCGGCAAATGTTACGTGTGCATATCTGCCTGTTAAATAGTTTGCCAGCCATCTTTGTGTGTTATTGTGCATGTCTGTGTTGAATATTTTGTTTGTGAGGTTGTGGCGGGGGATGGCATCAAATGCTTTGCTAATGTCTAGTGTGACCAGTAGTGTTCTTTGTGGTGGCCTAGCTGAATTCATGTCATCAAAAACACTCTGCGTAAGGTCTGTAAGAAGAGTGTTTGTAGAGTGTAGTGGCCTATCAAATGCTTTGCTAATGTCTAGTGTGACTAGGAGTGTTCTTTGTGGTGGCCTAGCTGAATTCATGTCATCAAAAACTCTCTGTGTAAGGTTTGTAAGAAGAGTGTTTGTGGAGTGTAGTGTCCTAAAATCATGTTGTGATTGAGCTAGGGGGGTGTGAGGTGTAACTAGTTGTATTACCAGTTGTTCAGTGACTTTGGAGGGGGTGCAGAGGAGTGTGATGGGGTGGTGTGAGGAAGGTAACATGGGGTCTTTGTTGGGTTTGGGGATAGTGATGATGGTGCCATGCTTCCAGATGTTGGGTATTATGTTGTGTTATAGTCCTTCCGATATATGGTGAGCGTTTGGGCGTTGGTTTTTCTGGGGGTTCCCCCATGTGCGACGCTGCCAAATCTCGCCCAACACACATCACTCTGTCTTATAATTATGTCATTTATTTACTGCTTCTGAATTAATTTGTATATATTTACTACTTTAATAAGGCTATATAGTGTTGTGAATGTATCTTTCTTTTTATAAAGCAATTATTTTACAACAATACTTGGCAGCGTTGCTGTCCGACTTTACTTTTCTCCGAGCTTGGGGATGACCGTTCTGATTCAAAGATCGGGTTGCCACCACCCAAGATGGAAGCTACCCCTGTTACACCTGCTACTCATTCTCGTGTGCTACACAGCCGAGAGAGGGAACTTATTTACAATGTAAATAAGTATTTTTTAGAATTTACTTAGTAATCCGACAATTGACCCTGTACGAGGCTTAGCAACGTCGCATGCGGGGAAACCCCCGGAAATGCCAACGCCAAAATGCTCACCATATATTGGAAGGACTATAGTAGCTGTAGTTTAATATGTTGGTGAGTGCTTGTATGCCTTGTGGTCCAAGGTGTTTAAGGCGTATGTTGCTGATGTTGTCTGGTCCACAGGCAGATGAGTGTTTAAGGTTACTAATGATGTGTTTCATCTGGTTGTATGTGAAAGGTGCGAAGTTTGGGTCTGTGGGGAACTGTCTCTTGCGTCGGATGACACGTCGGTCGTCGTGATGGGGGTTTAAATGGCTGACATGTGAAAAATGGTTGATGAGAGTGTGTGCTTGTTGTTTGTTTGAAGGTATGTTGTCTGTTGTTGTGCTGGCAGCTTGTGATTGTGTAGTGTTGTGGTTGGAGAGTGTGATGCTGTTTAGTGTTTTGTAGAGTTTGCTGATGTTTGTTTTGTGATCAAGCATTTGGAGATAATTATTCCAATTTAGTGTTTGCTGTTCTGATATTTTAATGTTTATCGGAGTCTTAAGTTCTTGTATTTGTTGTACAGTGTCTTGTGTGCGAGGTGTTGGGGAGTGTCGTAGTGTGTCCTGTTGACTGATGAGGCCTTGAATTTCTGGTGTGAAGTTGGGGTTCTGTCTCTTTTTGTTGCCTCTGGGGATGTGTCTTTTGTCTGCATTTTGAATAATTGTATTGAATGTGTGCACAGCAGTGTTGATGTTTGTGATGTGTGTACTGTTTAATGTTTCAAAGTGTTGTTCTGTTTCAGTTGTGAAGGCCTCCCAGTTGGCTCTCTTTTATTTAGTGTGTGTCTGTGGCCAGCCGGGGTGTTTCTGGTTTTGGTAATGATGATGATCGGGAAGTGGTCAGAGCCAAGGGTTTTGACCACTCTCCAGGATGTTGTGGGGGTGAGGTTTGGGTAGTAAATGGTGAGGTCTGGGGATGATGGGATGAAGAGGGCTTGGTGTGGGATACGGGTATGTTGATGGAGATTATTAAGTATGAAAAGATTTTCTGTTTGGGATTGTAGTACCAGCCTTCTGTCTGTGTCAGGATTGTTGACATGCACCAGTTGATCAGGGTGGTACTCCCAAGGGGAATGGGAATGCTGGTGATTGGGAGAGCAGGAGCTCCTGTTTCACTAGCCTTCAGAATATCATGTTCATCCCAGTTTGCTGACCTTTTCAGTATGATACTGACGTGGAGAGTAGACCAGCATGCAGGTACTGTATACCCAATTATACGATCCCCCTTTATGCAATACGCCACCTTAGCGATGTAAATTAATTAACCTGTGAATTGCGCAATTACCTTTTTTTCCCACCTCGTAGTGCACAAAAAATGAAGGAAAAAAGTTTTTTTTTTAAGTTTTTGTTTATTATAAACTTGAAGATAAACATCCAGGGCATCATGTGGTGAGAAAAAAAAAAAAATCTCTCCGCTTTTGTGTAGGTCCATGTGTAAGTTTACCTAGGGGAGTAGTGAAAAATAAAAAAGAATATATATATATATATATTTTTTGTTTATTATAAACTTGAAGATAAACATCCAGGGCATCATCTGGTGAAAAGAAAAAAATCCTCTCTCTCTTTCCGTCTTTGCGTAGCTCCATGTGTAAGTTTGCGTAGAGGTGGAGTAGTTAGCGGTGATGCATGGCCAGCACAGCCTGGGCTGTGGCTCACAACGGGCCGCTACCCAGCCTGAGCTATGGCTCACAACCCACGGGTTAACACCCTTCCTCGCCTAACGATTGCCAGTCCCCGGTTATCCGATGGGCTTTGTTATAGTATTTTTAAAACCGATTTTGATATTTTAGACTTAAATTTTGCATTTATGTTGATTCATAAACTGTTTTTAGACTTAGATTAGTGTGTTTTAGTCATAGGTGGGGTGACCACTGTCATTTTGGGGTACACTGTGTTTACAAAGTTTGATTTTTTCCATATATTTTTGATGATTTTTAGGTGTCATTTTTGGGTTTAAGTGAGTTTTAAACTGGTTTTAGGCTGAGTTTAGCTTGTTTTAAAGCTGTTTGGGGGTTTGGATGAGCTAGAAACTTGTTTTGTACTCATTTGTGTGGACTTGGTTGGGGGAGGGGGAATCCCAAGGCTCCCAGTTGCATCCCTATACTTTCTATGTTATACGGTAATGTCCCAATTTAATGATACCCTGGCTCAACGATGAGTTTTCCCAAACACATCTCATCATTATGGCGGGGACAACCTGTACTCTTCCAAACACCTTTCTCTATCTCATTCATGCGCTATATGTCATGCAGTGTATCTTACTACGTCACAGAGGTTGACGCCAGCAAGGGCATGTGGCCGGAAAACTTTGCCCCTGCCGCCTAGTGGCAGACCTGTTAAGGGAAGGCATGACGCAGGCCCTGCCAGAATAGTTCTGGGGGCCAGAATGGGATAGGGCTTTGATCCGTGCTAGAGGCTACAGAGCACTGCGGTTTGCAGGATGCCACTTCCTCCCAAAGGAGAGGGACCCGAACCCGGGAGTAGCATCCCAGGAGGCTGCCCTATGAGTGGGTGTATAATGGAGGGGCAGTTACTGTGCCAAGGCATGCTTGGAGGGTGTCTTTGTAGCTGCCCTGGCAGGGTGGCCTAAGTCCACTGCCACAGCCACTGGTCACTGCTGGTGGGCTAAAGGTCCGAGATCCCATGCGTGAACTTGGGACTGTGCAGGTGGGTGGGGTCAGTGGTTTGTCTCTCCCCCTATATAATTTTAATGATTTGACAAAAACTTAGAAAAAGCGAAAGTCTGACGATACTAAATCACCCAAGGGGATCCGAGTGGCATCTTGAAATGTGGGTAGTGTGAAGGGTAGAGTGGGGGAAGTGGTCAAGGCAATGAGTAGGAGATGGGTGGATGTTGACTGTGTACAGGTTAGGTATTGGGAAGGATCAGCTAGAATGATTGCTGGGAGGGATTGTCGGTATAAGATATTTTGGTAGGGAAGGGCAAATGGATATAGTAATGTGTGTGTGTGCTAGTTAAGGAAAAATGGGTGGAATATGTCATGAATGTAATGAGAGTCAACAAAACGATTGTCTATCTGTCGCCAGACGCCATAATCCCTTAAGGGGTGGCCACAAACAAATCGCCTCCATGTCACTCTGTCCCCTGCCATTTCACTGCCCTGCTCCCAGCTGACACCCCCCTCTCTCATATACCTCTCCACTTCATCCCTCCATCTCATCCTTGGCCTCCCCCTCCCTCTCCCCCCCCTCCACCTCATTCACATACACTCTCCTCATCAGTCTCTCACTCTCCATCCTCTCCACATGCCCAAACCACCTTAATGTGTTTCTCCCAACGCTTCCTATCACATCCACATCCACACCACAATGCTCCTTCACATCCTCATTTGTCATTCTGTCTCTCCATGTGACTCCACATGCTCCTCTCAAATGGCTCATTTCCACTGCTCTCACTCTTGACTTCTGTCCCTCCAACAGGGTCCTAGCTTCACTTCCATATGTTAGAGTTGGTATCACAATACTGTCATGTAGCAGCTTTTTCACTTCCATTCTCACATCCCTGTCTCTTATCACTTCTTTCAAGGAACCAGCAACCTTTCTTCCCTGCTGCACCCTTTCAAGCACTTCACCCTCTAAACTTCCATCCTTACTCATCACACTTCCCAAGTACTTAAATGCACTCACATTTTCCGTATCCTCCCCATCCAATCTCACTGTACATTCACTGACTTCACTTCTCTCGAAGACCATCACTTTACTCTTCCCTACATTCATCTTCAGATTCTGTTTCTTACACACACTCCCAAACTCATTTACCAAGCCTTGCAGCTCCTTTTCATCTTCACTTAATACAGTATCATCTGCAAACACCAGTACAGGGAGTTTCCAAACACTGCCCTCTCTCACTAGGGCGGCTCCAGAATCCTCTGTCCTACTTTGTATCTCTTTTATAACCCCATCCATATACAGATTGAACAGCCATGGAGACGTGACACATCCTTGTTTTAATCCAACCTTCAAATGGAAGAATTCACGCAGTTCACCATCCACACGCACTACAGCCTTAGCACCTTCATACTTTTTTTTTTTTTTAATGCTGATTTTAATGTGTTTGGTGTGTCGGGGAGAGCAGGTGGAGATTTTTAGGCATGAAAGGATTGAACTTGCTGGTGAGTCTCTTGAGTGTGTGGAAGAGTTTTATTATTTGGGAAACAAGTTATGTGCCAGAGGTGGGGCTGGAGCTAGCTCCGTTGCTAGGGTGAGAAGTGGTTGGAAGTTCAAGGAGCTGTTGCCTCTCCTGACATAGAGAGGACTCTCCTTGCATGCTAAGGGTTCTTTGTATGTTGCATGTGTTAGGAGTGTGATGCTGTATGTTAATGAGACCTGGGCAGTCAAGGAAGAGGATATTCGCAGCCTTAAATATACAGAAATGACAATGATTAGGTGGATGTGCAGTGCGTCTCTGCGTGCAACGCCTGGGGAGACTGGGTTTGCGATGGAAGAGTTGAAAGGTAGGATGGGACTGGAGTGTATTGGTTTTGTGATGAGGAGAGGTAGGCTGAGGTGGTTTAGACATGAGGAGAGGATGGGGAATGATTATTGGGTGCAGAGGGTGTGAAGTGTTAATATTGGGGGAGGGGTTGGGAGGGGTAGACCGAGAAAGACATGGGACAAGGTCATTAAGTGTGATCTCAGGGTTAAGGGATTGAACAGGGAGGTTGCCAAAGATCAAGCAGCATGGAGAGCCGCCATTAGGTGACCATGGCCGTATGCAATCATGTTGGAGCCTCCAAATACGAAAAACGAAATACAGTAATCCCTCCAATATCCGACGTAATAGAGCCAAAGGCATGTCCGGATATTGGTTTTGTCCGGATAGTGGTCCTGAAGCTCCAGCACTGGTTTTTCATGACCCTAACCGAACCTAACCTAAATCAGAAAACTACCTTCCTACCTCCCTAGTGGACATGTATAGCACTTATTTAGGTCCCTTTTCACATAAATAATGCATACATAGCATGAATTTCTTGAATTTTAACCAAAAAATGATGATTTAGGGGTGAGTGAGTCATAGGAGCTCGAACTTGCCAGCATAGTATAAGTAAGTATCGGACATGGAAATCATCTTTTCTCACATTTTATGCACTAAATTATTGGATACAAAGCATCAAATACAGTAAATGATGTTAATTGCTACCAGAAAAATGGTTAGGTTAGGTTAATTTAGGTTAGGTTTGGTTAGGTTAGGTTAGGTTATGACCGGACCTGAAATTCACTGCTTCAACCTTTTTCATAGCTGGTGCACTTAATAACCATGCATTAAAGAATTAAATTAAAAGCAGGAAATTATGATTAACAATATGTTAGGTTAGGTTAGGTTAGGACCGGACATGAAATTCACTGCTTCAACCTTTTTTCTAGCTGTTTTACTTAAGAACCATGCATGGAAAAATTAAATAGCAAGCAGGAAATTATGATTAACATTTAGGGTAATTTTTTAACACATGTACAGCATGATGAAAACAGGTTAGGCATGAAAATCTTTATGGCAACCATAGGTTAGGTTAGGTTAGGACCGGACATGAAATTAACTGCTTCAACCTTTATTCTAGCTGTTTTACTTAAGAACCATGCCTGGAAAAATTAAATAGCAAGCAGGAAATTATGATTAACATTTAGGGTAATTTTTTAACACATGTACAGCACGATGAAAACACGTTAGGCATGAAAATCTTTATGGTAACCATAGGTTAGATTAGGTTAGGTTAGGACTGGACATGAAATTCACTGCTTCAACCTTTTTTCTAGCTGTTTTGCTTAAGAACCATGCTTGGAAAAATTAAATAGCAAGCAGGAAATTATGATTAACATTTTCGGTAATTTTTTAACACATGTACAGCATGATAAAAACATGTTTGGCATGAAGTTAGGGTACTTACGAACAAAAAGCGGCCGTCCTGATGTAATAACCCACTCTATCATCTCAGACTCTGACAGGAAGACGTTGCACCTGACACACCTTTCCACTTGAGAATCACCAGCACTTCTCACCAACACTTTCACCAAGGTTTTTTTTTTATAACTGGAATAACATCACTTCACTGCACTGTACACAACAGTAAATTCCCGTGTGGTCTAGTGACGATCCATGGAGCCTTGTGAACTTCTCAGCAGCAGCTTTCAGCTCTGTTCCACGTACCAACACATGAGCAGCACGTTGTTGTCGATACGAAATCAACTTGGAGCGGTCGATGTCTGCATTCTTAGGAGTAAACATCACCTTCCTCTGCACGTTTCGTCTGGTCTTCGATGCGAAATCTGCCGTGTACTGTTGTAGTTTGTCTCGGGACTTCTTGATATCAAACAGGGTGGAGCGAGGGAGGTTGAACTCACGTAAGATGCGCCCTGTTGACCAGCCGGCGTCCACCTTGTCCAATATCTGCCTCTTCTTCTCCAGAGTCAGAACCACTCTTTTCCTCTTCTCAGGAGGCGGGGCCATCATCACACACATGATGAAGAAGGTGAAGAGCAGTATCAAGCACTGTAGGAGGTAGGGTATCACCACAAAAGCAATCACTTCGGCCACCATTTTCGGAGTTGTTCACGAGGGAGGAGGGGAGTGGGTAATGGCGACCGATAGTGGCGTCACGAGTGTAAACAGAGGGGATTGGCGCGCGCGGGAAATTCAAACTGATGCGGTCCCAAAAAATCAAAAATTAATCGATTTTTTCCCGATTTTTTTTCATTTTGGGGGTTGGGCAGCCCAGAATGTCCAGTTAGTGAGTATGTCCGGTTATTGGACATCCGAATATTAGAGGGATTACTGTATGTCCAACTCTGGGCAAAGGCTTGAGGGCTTATTGCTCGGGGGCAGTGACCTATCCCAAGGCCCAGTAGTCTTCCTACACCTCCACATGTCACCACTTCGGCACTGACACCCATCATCCTTATTGAATACATGCTAGGGCTGTCTCATACAGGATTGGTGTATTGATATTAGCTGGGTTATCTTTCTGACATGTCGGCGGGTCATCTGGTAGATCAGGAAAGTCTACATTTTTGGAAATTCAAATCCTTTAACTGTTCCCTGCCCCAGCCGGGATTTGATCCTTGGTCCATTAGGACTGCTGGCTGCCTCTTTACCGATTCAGCCACTGCCTCCCCATCTACTCGAAATATTCTTAATACTGAACTTTGCACAATCCTTGTCCATCCACCCTGTAATATGCTTTCTCCAAATCCATGAAGGTTGCATACGACTTCTTTCCCTTCTCTAGAAACTTTTCCACTAAAGATCTAAGAAAGATTATCTGATCTACACAACCTCTTCCCTTCTTAAAACTTCCCTGTTCTTGTCCAACTAATTCCTCTGTTATTTCCCTAACTCTGTCAATAAGTATCCTACCATATACTTTTCCTATTACACTGAGAAGGCAAATGCCCCTATGATTACCACACACTTCTTTTTCCCCTTTTCCTTAGTACAGGAAAATAATTAAACCTGGCGGTACAATCAGAGGAGAGGGAGAGTGGCCATGTGCAGTTTGCCACATGGGTGTGGGAAGTAATTCCATCTTGTGCAGTGTTTGTGATAAGTGGGTGCACAAGAGATGTAGTGGTATTAGAGGTAGACTGCGAGATAATGCTGATTTCATGTGTGCGGTGTGTCGGGGAGAGCAGGTGGAGATTGTTAGGCGTGAGAGGGTTGAACTTGGAGGTGAGTCTCTTGAGTGTGTGGAGGAGTTTTGTTATTTGGGAGACATGTTATGTGCCGGAGGTGGGGCTGGAGTTAGCTCGGTTGCTAGAGTGAGAAGTGGTTGGAAGAAGTTCAGGGAGCTGTTGCCTCTCCTGACATTGAGAGGACTCTCCTTATGTGCTAAGGGGTCTTTGTATGCAGCATGTGTTAGGAGTGTGATGCTGTATGGTAGTGAGACCTGGGCAGTAAAGGAAGA
>JAGKTI010010419.1:0-12083 GCA_018397915.1 Birgus latro
TCAACAGCATGCCCAATAAAATCGGTGGCACACTCATTCACTCAGTACTAAACCCCCCGGAATTCTAACTCCGCCATAGAGGACTAACCATCCACACCTTTGTGTTTTATATTACCTATCAAATGGAGCTAATCCGATGACTAAAATGTTAGAAGAAGGAGGTGCCAAACCCTTGTCATGTATTGCGTCGTACATGATTATCCAATCAGCTCGATGTCATATCAGTTTAACAACTTCCTCTACCTCCACACATAGCTTCCTCAAGCATTCATTTCCCATATCTATCCACCCTGTTTGGTCACCGGCGCCTCTTCACACCTTCACACTCACGCACATAATTATGTCCTTTTCACCACCCAGTTTTCAGGTGTTTGTGAGAAAACCCCTTCTCGTGGTGGAACCCATATAGCTGTGAGACTCTGTGCTCGGTTAACGTCCCTCGACTCCTTTCTTATCCTGTGGAAGGAGTATGCTGCATTACTGAAGGAACTAACTTAAACCTGCGGTTCACTAGACTTATATTCAGATGAACCTGGAATTGTAACAATAATAACAACTACGACGACGACAACGAGAACAACAACAACAACAACAACAAAATCTCCATATAAATCCATCCTCTCCATACCATCTAAGCACTCTCTATGGATCTAACAGACTTCCTGACTCGACATCTTTATTTAATCATGTTTTTATTCTTGTCTACTCTCCTCAGAGTTCGCACTCCAAACATATTTCTCAATAACCCCATCTCCACTGCTCTACCTCTTTTTTTTTTCTCTCTCTCTCTCTCTTGATTTCATGTCACGCTAAAGCTTCACACTCATCTGTTAATGTAGGCACTAAAACTTCTTTACGCATTAAAACGCTCGCAATCACAACACTTCGACTTCTGTTTCGTATCAAGACCTTCTTATTACCAGCCACATTCCTTTTGTCACAACACTCAGGTACTTAAACTCCATCAGCAGTTCTATCTCTTTCCAATCACCAGCACATCACACTGCGACTCACCTCTCTCAACATCTATCACTTTATGTTTATCTACATTTACATTCAGTGAATGACGTTCACATAGTAAAAACATATATAAACAAATAAAATAGGTCAGTCTGAAGAGCTGTCGTTCGCTATTAGCAAGTATCACTGCATCATCTTCATACATCGGATATAAGGTACTCTACCATTCACCATTACTGTTGTCATCGCTCTGCCTACAACATGAGTTTTCTCTCTCTCAAAATCCCATTTATAGAAGGCTGGCCTACATGTAACGCTCCACTTCCACTCTGCCGGGCAATATCTCCGGTATTGTGGGGACGGCTCAGTCACTGTTATCAGTTTCTAACCTACATCATTTATTCATTTCATCTCCAATTGCCACAATCACGCCCACAACTGTCGAATGAGCTGTCCTCGCAAAACATAATATTTTGCCATGTGAGTTTATTGTGGAGCGCTGTTTACGGGCTACGTACATCCCTGTTTCACTGCAACATTGATATAAAGCTTCATTCGAGTATATTACCACTACGCCGTGCATCAAACTCAGGACTCTCAGGTGAGAGCAATGCAGCAGTCCGCCACACCACTACACCTGAGAGTGCCGGGTTCGATTCGCGACATAGTGGTAGTATTTTGGATTATTTTTCCTCTGTTAAGAACAGATTTCTCTCTTCATCGACATAAAGCATTCGATTGGATACCTGCCTATCCTAATACAAGTTTCCTCACCATCATAGTAACAGCACTGGACAGCTTTCCATCTGAACTTCACGTAAGGAAACCTTTATTTTTTTGCGATGGTTTAAGTAGAAATTTACTATAGTTACCTTTATGTTTTCCTTAACCCCTATATATACTTCCAACCACAAGACGATTTTGGTCATTGCAGAGACACCTAAGACGAAGGGGCCAGTGAAAGCTGCAACAAACTCACCTAAAAAGGTTAGTCTCTTCTATCTATCTGTCTGTCTATTGCCAGACGCCTTAATCCCATAAGGAGTGGCCACAAAAAAATCGCCTCCATGTCGCTCTGTCCCCGGCCATTTCACTGCCCTGCTCCCAGCTCACATCCCCCTCTCTCATATACCTCTCCACTCCATCCCTCCATCTCATCCCTGGCCTCCCCCTCCCTCTCCCCCCCCCCTCCACCTCACTCACATACACTATCCTCGTCAGTCTCTTACTCTTCATCCTCTCCACAAGTCCAAACCACCATAATTTGTTTCTCCTAACGCTTCTTATCACATCCACATCCACACCACAACGCTCCTTCACTTCCTCATTTGTCAGTCTGTCTCTCCATGTGATTCAACATGCTCCTCTCAGATAACTCATTTCCACTGCTCTCAAACAACCTTCCTTCCCTGCTGCACCCTTTCAAGCACTTCGCCCTCTAAACTTCCATCTTTACTCATCACACTACCCAAGTACTTAAACGCACTCACATTCTCCATATCCTCGGCATCCAGTCTCACTGTACATTCACTGACTTCACTTCTCTCGAAGACCATCAGTTTACTCTTGCCTACATTCACCTTTAGATTCCGTTACTTACACACTCTCCCAAACTCATCTACCAAGCCTTGCAGCTCCCCGTCGTCGTCACTTAACAACACAGTATCATCGGCAAACAACGGTACAGGGAGTTTCCAAACACTGCCCTCTCTCACTAGGGCCGCTCCAACATCCACTGCCCTACCTTGTATCTCTTTTGTAATCCCATCCATATACAGATTGAACAACCATGGAGACATGATACATCCTTGTTTCAATCCAACCTTCAGATAGAAAAATTTACCCAGTACGCCATCCACACGCGCTGCAGCCTTAGCACCCTCATCCATACTCTTCACAGCCTTCAACAACTTCCCTTCTACTCCAAATATTCTTAATACTTTCCACAATCCTTGTCTATCCACCCTATCATATGCTTTCTTCAGAACCTTGAAGGCTGCATACAACTTCTTTCCCTACTCTAGAAACTTTTCCACTGTAGATCTAAGAATGAATATCTGATCGATACAACTTCTTCCCTTCCTAAAACCTCCCTGTTCTTCTCCCAACTAATTCCTCTGTTATTTCCCTAACTCTGTCAATAAGTATTGTACCATATGCTTTTCCTATTACACTAAGAAAGCAAATGCCCCTATGGTTGCCGCACACTTCTTTTTCCCTTTTTCCTTTGTACAGGGGAATAATTATACCAGACTTCCAATCCTCCGGGACTCTACCTTCCTCCCACGCCAATCTGCACATCTTCCACATCCATTCTATCTCTCCCCCATGCTTCAGCATTCCACTATACACTCCATTAATTCCTGGGGCTTTCCCAATTTTAACTTTCATCATTGCTTCCACATCTTCCATCCTGCTGATTTCTTCCTGTCTCCTCTGAGAAGAGAGGAAGTCTCTTCTAAGCTAAATAAATTCAGCTGGAAGTAACATAATGATAAAAATAATAATTATAATAATAATAATAACAATATTCATGATTTTTATTATTATTATTATTATTATTATTATTATTATTATTATTATTATTATTATTATTATTATTATTATTACTATTATTATTACTGTTATTATTCCTTCCTCTTTTTTCTTTCTTTCCTTCATTCTTTCCCCTTCCTTCTGCCTATGGGTGACTTTACACTCCCTCTTCTGTCTTTCTTTCTTTCACGTTTTCCTCTTCCTTCTGTCTTCAGGTGACTCTACACTGAGTGTCAAGCCAAATGGTTTCCTGTACGCCAGGAAACCATTTACTACGCTGGGTGGTAACCATATAAGCAAATTATGACACCAGGAGGTTTAGTGGGTATTTAAGGCGCTCCAATCGGATTGAACCGGTGCAGGTTTATATCCAAGAGATGGTTGGGGTTTATTGCTCACTTAATGCCACTCAGGGATGAGTGAGGCTGGTCACTTTCATCTTAAATGTCAGGACTAACTTGCCTAGCCTCGGGCTCATACGCTCCTCATGGGGCAACATAGGATTGGATGATGGATGGATGGATGGATTATTATTATTATTATTATTATTTTTATTATTATTATTATTTTATTATTATTATTATTATTATTATTATTATATATCATCGGTTCAAAGAAATAATATATGTATGGTTCAGTATTCTCTTCCTCTTACCCGAAAACACTTTTAAACTAGAATGGCACTCAGTAGAGCGCATACCTCCGCCAGTGCCCACATGCAGCTGGAAAAGGACTACCCCCGTACAAAAGCATAGGTAAACCCGCTAGATCCGGAATTTTTATGTGGATCCGTGCCAAACTGTACGCATTCGCAGATGCCACCATCCTAAATATGCCTGATTTTTTCATCAAGATTCATGCAATATTCACTGAAAATTTTACGAAAATGTCGAAAAACGCCCTATCTCGCAATGGTAAAGAAAGTGGAAAAACAATCCTGGATCCGCACCTTTTTCCAGATCCGCACCAAAATTTATAGGAGTCTATACTGGGCCAAGGCCCAATCTTCTCGCAAGTTTCGTGGTAATCCGTCCAGTAGTTTTTGTGTAATCTTGCTCACAAACCAACCAACCAACAAACAAACGGACAGGGGTGAAAACACAACCTTCTTGGTGGAGGTAATAATTTTTAAATAGGCTAAGCGCTATGAATGACAGAAAGAGATACCGGCAAAGAAATAGGGAGAGAGAATATTGAAAGCAGTATGCATAGAGAAAGACAATGAAGGACGTAAGGCAGAAAGGGAGGGACGAAAGAAGGAGGAAGAGAGAAAAGGGGGTAAGGCAAACCCGAAATGGATAAGGCCGACCTTAATGGGCAGATAATCAAGAAAAAGGAAATGTGGGAAACCGAACGACATGAGCGAGGGAGCAAGAAGAAAGAAAGGCAAGGAAAGAGAACAAGAAAAATGGAAAACTGAAAAAGGGATAAGGCAGACGTGAAGGCGACAAAAAGATAATTAAAAAGAAATATGATGGATTAAAGAAAAAAAGGAAGGTAGTAGGGGAAACAAAAAGCAGTAGGTCAAAAAAGAGAAACTAAATAACATCGCAGAACGAAATAAGGTGGAAAGAACATAAAAATTAAAATACTATAATGAATTCGAAAGGAAAGGCATCAGAAGGAAGGAAAGACTAGAGAGAGTGTATGGCGGAAGATGGAAAATGAATAAGGCAAGGAGCATTGGGTAAGGCAGACCGGAAGGCAGGCAGGCAGGCAAGCGAGGTGACAGCGCCAAGGAGACAACACACAAAGACCAGAGCAGACAAAGAGAAGCTTCTGGGAGGAGGGATGGAGAGGGAGACAGGGAGGGAGGGACGAGGGAGGAAGGGAAGATGGTGAGAGAGAGAGAGGGAGGGAGATAAGAGGGAGAGAAAGAGCTAGGGAGGGTGATACAAGAAGGGCAGGCAGAGAGATAGGGGAAGGGTAATAGGGTGATGGACAGGAAGGAGAAACTAAGAAGGGAGAGAGAATGATGAGACAAGAGGAGGGATGAAGGGATGCAGAGGGGGGAGGAGGAGTGATGAATAGACGGGAAGGAAGGGTACAGTAACAAGGAAGTGAGGATGATGAGAGAGCTGGAGGGAAGAAGGGGGGGGGGGGAGCGCAAGATGAGAGGTCAGGAGGAGATTGGTAGAGGATCGAAAGGACGGAGGAATTTGGGGAGATGAAAGAAAGAAAAAATAGACTTGGGGGAGAAATGAAGAAAGAGAAATGAATGAAGGTTATGAAGTTAAAGAATACGATTAGAAGGACGGTGATTGGACGGAGAACAGACAGAGGAAGTAGGGTAAAATAGGGGAATAGAGAATGGGACAGTGACTGAAGGGGAGGAAGATATAAAAATGAGGAAGGATGGAAAAGAGAAGGAAGGGAAGAAAGGGAAGCGGGAGCAAGATAAGGAGCATGTTGAGAGATAAGTAAGAAAAAAAGGGAAAGGGGAGAGGAGGAGGAAGCGACAAGAAGATAGGAGGGAAGAAGGAAAACCAGAGTCAGAGAGAGAGAGGTACAAATGTCAAAACGGTCGAACAATTGGGAAAAACTAGGAAAAGGGAAAAGTTAAAGTGAGAGGGGTAGCGACCGGGGCCGGAAATAAAAGAGAAAGAGAAAGAAGGGAGGCCACATATCATCCCACAACAGACGTCACTTAGAGCTTATTGATGATGCCTCTCTCTCTCTCTCTCTCTCTCTCTCTCTCTCTCTCTCTCTCTCTCCAGTAAAAGTATAACAGAGGGCTGTATTACGGTGGCTCGATCAGTAGAGAGGTGGGCTGCAGTTCCGACGGACCCAGGTTCAAATCCACGCTGGGGCAGGGAACAGTTTAAGGATTTGAATTTCATTAATTTAGGCTTTACTAATCTACCAGAAGACCCGCTGACATGTCGTAAAATTACCCCCGCTAATACCAATACAGCAGTCCTGTACGAGACAGCCCTAGCATGTATTCATTATGGACGGTAGGTGTTAGCGCCGAAGTGGTGACATGTAGAGGTGTATGGTATGTAGGAGGACTGCTGGGCCTTGATAGCAGGCTGTAAAGCCTATGCCCAGTGTCGGACACATTAAAAAAAAAAAAAAATACAGCAAAATACCAAGTGGTGGCAATGATTTAGAAACAGATTTGATTCGTATCGGTGTTTCAGAGCATAGTGTGATTGGGTATATTGAGAGCAGTAGCAGAAGCAGCTGGACGAACGAATTCCGTAGCAGCAGCGGCGGCGGCGGCAGCTGCAACAGCAACCTTGGTAGCAGTTGTTGTAATTTCGTCAAACTGAGTAGGATACGGTATAGCCTCTGCAAAGTTCAATAAAATAATTTTTGGTCAGCAAAAATACACTGGAATGGATGTCATACTTTGGATAGGGTTAATAAGAAAAAAAAAAATGCTTGGCCACTGTGGCTCAGCGTATACTGGTCGTAACTATCGCGACCTTCAAGATGCTCACAAGAACGGACTGAGGGCTGTCTAAGTGGCTTTGGAAATTTTATAACGCCTTTTCCGCAGTGATTCATTGGGCACATTACTCCTCAGTATCCTTATGAATGCAACTGATGCAACACAGACCTTGTTGACGAAGTATTGCTAGATATTATTTGTACTTGCCGTCTTTCTTTCCTTATTCATTTTCTTTCCTTCTTCCAGTTTTGCTGATTTATCCATCTTTCTGTTATTTTTCCTTCACTCTATACTTCATTCCTTTTTTGTTTGCTTTCGTTCCCTCATAATGATTTACTTCCTGTTTTTTTGTTTTTTATTTCAATTATTGCATCCGCGCTCCCAAAGCGAGAGCAGATGTTATGTCTTGGTCGGCGTTTGTTTATTTTCTGTCGTATGTGTGTATGTATGTTGTGTATGGTGTGTATGGTGTGTGTGTGTGTGTGTGTGTGTGTGTGTGTGTGTGTGTGTGTGTGTGTGTGTGTGTGTGTGTGTGTGTGTTTGTGTGTGTGTGTGTGTGTGTGTGTGTGTGTGTGTGTGTGTGTGTGTGTGTGTGTGTGTGTGTCTGTGTGTCTGTGTGTGTGTGTGTGTGTGTGTGTGTGTGTGTGTGTGTGTGTGTGTGAACAAAATAACTCTGCTTTGACTCTGTTTTAGCAAAACTTGGTGGATGGTTGAGGGTCAGGCAAAGGGTAAATATGTTGTTTCTGAAAACCATAAGTGAAACGTCATGATCACAGGGCAAGGTCAACTTACTGTACACAGTGTTTATCCCATTTAGACCAAATTTTGTTGAAAGGCTGAGCCTATAGGAAGAATATTAGTATTCAGTTTTGAGAACACTCTGCCACAGTTTAAGGTCACAAGGAAAGGTAAAATTTCGAGGTCACAGGGCAAGGTCAGATCAAATAGTTTAATCTGATCTGATCCAACCTTAGTCAAATGATCATCGTTCATATAAAAACGAATTAATGCAATTTTGAGAACAAACAGTTAAAGGTCAAGGTCACAAGGAAAGGTCAAAGCTCCACCCACGTGTCTCGATGTGAACACAGTTACTAAAGTAGTTTTGTCCTCATTCGAGTCAAACTAGATGGATCAGATGAGAGTCACCCAAGTGGCTGACCTATTGTTTCTGAGGACAAAAGGACACAGGTCAGGGTCACATGGAAGGGTCTACTTATTTTTTGTCGATGTAGAAAATAGTTTGTGAAAGGTAAAGATAAAGAATGTGTGAATCGATTCTGAGAACAATCAGTCAAGGGTCAAGGTCACAGGTAAAGTTCAAAAGTCAAGGTCACAGGGCAAAGACAACTTAAACAGTTTTCATCCGCTCTGAATCCACGTCGGTTGAAGGGTCAATGGATGGGCAAGAATGAAGTAATCTCAATTCTGGAGTAATATGTTGAAGGCCTAGGTCACAGGAGCCATATCTTAGGCCCTTAGAACAGTTGATGGGCGTTGGTGCAGCACTTCCTGAGCGCCCTTCTTTGTCTTTTTTCTTATCTTACTCCTTTCTGCTAATGCTTTCCCTCCTTCTAATTTGTTACTCTTCCTTGCTTTTTATTTTTCTTTCATCCATCCAACCATCCATCATCCAATCCTACGTTGCCTCGTGAGGAGCGTAGGAGCCCGAGGCTAGGCAAGTTGGTCCTGATATTTAAGATGAGTGCCCAGCCTCACTCATCCCTGAGTGGCATTACGTGAGGAATAACCCCAACCATCCCTTTGATATAAACCTGCACCGGCTCAATCCGATAGGAGCGCAGCAATTACCCACTAAACCACCAGGCGCCAAAATTTGGTTATATGGTTACCACCCAGGGTAGTAATAGTAAATGGTCTCCTGGTGTACAGAAAACCATTCGCTTGTCACTCAGTGTAGAGTCACTCATAGGCAGAAGGAACAGGAAAAAATGAAGACAAAAGAGGAAGTGTAAAGTCAACTGTAGGCAGATGTAGGAGGAAAGAATGACATCCCTTCTTATTAATTTTCCTGATTCAGATCAAACCTCTGACCTGCTCAGGTAACGACATGCTCGGAGCTCTCCCAAGAACCCCGTTATATTGGTGCCTGCCCAGTGATTCTGCTGTGTGTGTTCCAAGGACTTTATAAGAGACTTCACGGTGAAAGGAGAAGGTGAGTATATGTCCTGTCTGTTTTGTGAGTTAGTATGTAGCCCTTGTTTAGAAATTAAGAAAAACTGATCCACCTGGTGAACAAGCCTACACCTTTACTATCCTTAATGACCTAGAGCTGCTTGAACAGCACCCTACCTGTATCCCTGACCGCCTTGGAGAGAGCTCCAACATAAATGACCTGTTCCTTACAACTAATCCTTCTGCTTACACTGGTAATCTTTTCTCTCTGTTGGGCTCCTCCGATCATAACCTTATTACCTTAACCTGTCCTATCGCTCTAGTGAGGCCTGTGGACCCTCCAAAGAGACGTCGTCTGTGGCACTTTGGAACTGCTGGTCGGGAGCCCCTCAGGCAGTACTTCTTTGATTTTCCCTGGAATGATTATACCTTCAATGGCCGGGAGCCATCTGCGTGTGCCTTACGCATTATGGAGGTTATTCTCTCGGGCATGGAAGCATACATTCCTCTCTCATATCCTTTATCTAACGCAAGAAAGCCTTGGTTTAATCATGCTTGTTCTAATGCTGTCCGCAACAAGGAGAGGGCCTATAAAAGATACAGGAGCCAACCCACTCCTGAATCACATCTTTCTTATGTTTCTGCCAGGAATCGTGCTAAGTCTGTTCTTCGTTCTGCTAAAAATAATTTCATCCGCAACTAAATGTTCTCAACTCTCTAACTCGAATTCTTCACGCTCTTTCTGACACCTTGCCAGAAACCTTTCTAACAACTTTACCTCATCATCCTTCCCTCCTCTTTTCTACTCTGATTGCTCTGTAGCTATTTTTTCTACTGATAAAGCAGATCTCTTCGCTCAGACTTCCTCCTCCAATTCCACCTTAGCCGACTCCGGTGCTGTTCCTCCAGCACTTAACCTCTATGACTTCCTCATGGCTGACAATGAAATTTCTTCAGTTGATGTATATTTTGCCATCACTGGCCTCAGTACGAATACTAACAAGGCATGTGGGCCTGATGGAGTCCTTCCTGTTGTCCTCAAGAACTGTGCTTCTGTGCTTACACCCTGCCTAGGTAAACTCTTTCGCCTTTATGTGTCAACTTGTACCTTTCCTTTTTGCTGGAAGTTTGCTCTCATTCAGCCAATCCCAAAGAAGGGTGATCATTCCCAGTCCTCTAACTATCGTCCAATTCCTTTAACATCCTGTGTCTCAAAAGTATTCGAGTCTATTCTTAACAGAAAAATTTTGAAGCATCATTCCTATCACAACCTTCTTTCCCTGGGTTCCCTCAGGGACGCTCCGCTGGCGATCTTCTTACCTACCTTTCAGACTCCTGGTCATAAAGCTTTGCCATTGCACTTGACATCTCAGTGGCTTTCGATCGAGTCTGGCATAAATCTTTAATTTCTATACTGCCCTCTTACAGTTTCTATCCTATCTTTGCCCAAATCTCTAGCTTCCTTTCTGGTCGTTCTATAGCCTCTGTTCTAGACGGCCATCGTTCTTCTCCTAGATCTATCAACAGTGGTGTTCCTCAGGGCTCTATCCTATCACCAACTCTCTTCCTGTTATTCATCAATGACCTTCTAAGCTGTACAGCCAACACTATCCACTAGTACGATGATGATTCCACCCTTCACCTTTCCATTCGGTTCCCGCAACGTCCATCTCAGCAGTTACTTCAACAAACAAGGGATGAGGCTATGGCACACCTGTCTGACTTGACTCGTATCTCTGACTGGGGTAAAAATAATCTCGTTGTTATTAATGCATCAAAGACTCAGTTCTTACACCTATCAACCCGACAAAATTTTCCACAAGAATACTCACTAATGTAAAATGTCCAGCTCGTTCCTGCATCATCCTTGAACATGCTTGGGGTTTCATTCACTCGGGATTTATTTTGGGAAGAACATATTACATCTCTTGTGAAATCTGCTTCCAAGAGATTAGGTGTGTTAAGCTGACTCCAAACCTTCCTTACCCCTGCACAGTTATTGACTTTATATACGGGTTTTATTCGCCCCTGTTTAGAGTACAACTCTCATGTGTGGGAGGCTCCTCACATACAGCTCTTCTCAATAGGGTGGAGTCAAAGGCTTTTCGTTTCATTAACTCTCCTCCTCTTACTGGCTCCCTTCAACATCTGGTTCTTCGCTGCACTGTTGGATCTTTGTCTCTTTTCTATTGCTACTTCAATGGCCACTGTTCCTCTGAACTGTCTGCTTGCATCCCTCCTCCTCTACGACGGGCACGTAGCACTCGTCTAGCAACAACCTCTCATCCTTTTTCTGTCCAGCTCTCTAATGCAAGAGTTAACCGTTACTCCCAGTCCTTCATTTATGCAACTGGTCAACTCTGGAACTGACTTCCTCTGTCTGTATTTCCTACTTCCTATGATCTCCAGTCTTTCAAACGCAGTGTGTCCAGGCATCTCGAAATGAACGGATCTTGAATTTGGCTCTCTTTTGTATTGTATTTGTTTTTTTCTTGAGGGGAACATTTTTGCGGGCCCGTGGCCTTTGGTTCCTTCTTCCTTGCAAAAAAAAAAAAAAAAAACTGACATGTTAAGTGACAGGTTGAAAGGTTGTGAGAATGAGGCTGGATTGGAAAGTGCCAAGCTGTACATGCAGAGGAAGTGGAAGCAGAAGTGTTAAGCAAGGAAGATAACTCTGAAACTAGGCTATTTAAGGTTGAGACCATGCTAGACGATTGTGATGGCTTCCAGCCAGTCAAGGGCTGATGCAAGGCTAAGGTAAGTAACAGCGATAGGACTGAGGATATTTGGAATAGGTTTTAGGTATTAAAGGACGAACTGCAGGATGAGCCTAGCCTTATATTTGTCGAGGATTCGTTGATTAGACATTAGGAGAAGGAGTTTTGTACTATAGGTTCTGATGGGAAGCGTTTTTGCTTTCCTGGTTGCAGGATACAAAATGTGACTAAGGGAGTTGATGACTTATTCAGCAACACAAGATTAATAAGCCTTTGTTACTGTGGTAGAGATTTATGATGTAGCTTCAGGCAGGTCAGAGGAGATTCTTAGGAAGTAT
>JAGKTI010010420.1:0-11242 GCA_018397915.1 Birgus latro
TCCCTGCGGTTGATGGGTCTGGTTGATCAGAAAGACTAGGTTTGCACAACAATAATAACCATTATTTACTTAGCGTCTCTGTCTATACCATTTACCATTCCTTATATACCATATCATTGTTTATACCGTCTACCATCCCATACTTAGCATCTCTGTTTATTTCAGACACTAAGCATGGCAAAGAGACAGAGGAGAGACGAGACCAACACAGCGGACACAAGCCACAGCGATAAGGAACAGATCTCTGGGGTGGAACTCAGGAAGCTTGAGGAAGGTGAGCAAAGGAGTTGTGATGGTTCTTTCACGTTTGTACTTTCTCTTTTCTTAAATTTCCTTCTTGTTTCCTTGTTTTCTGTACCCTACTTCACCCCATTCTTAAGTGAGAGAGATTCAGGATGATGATGATGATGACGCTATATGTAAACACTCTTTGCAACACACAGTATAAGAACCCTTATATGAAACCAACAGCTGTCTAACCACTGATTATGAAATGAATTGATAATGAATTCATAGCACTAGGTATCAAAAACCATATGCCACTAATACAAAAGATGAATGGAATACTGACTGTGTTTTGGAAACACTTAAGAGGATGAGGAAATAACGAGCAAAGGTGGTAGTAGTAGAAGTAGTGGTGGTAGTAGTAGTAATAGTAGCAGTAGTAGTTGTAGTTGTAGCAGTAGTAGCAACCCCAAACTCATCTGAAACGTAAACCCAGTGGGCTGGAGGCTGAAGTTGCCCTCATCCTACAGTTCACTGTTCTCCTTTGGGGGATAGGGAAGTAAGAGAGGGATATTTGTACAGCCATGCACTCTAGCCACATGGTTATATCGGTGCCACCACATGAAGGCATACTTCTCCAGGAGCACAAGAAAAGGTAAACATAAAATTAAAACAAGGGAAAAACACAATCAAGACAAGCTAAGATACAGCCAAGAAAATCAATAAAAGGTGAAATATTACGAGGCTAAGCATCACATATTGTAGTGATTGTAAATTCACTGTTTTTATGGTATTAATGTCACTTGTTTTTCCTTTTACAGAAGAAGGTCAGCCATATTTAAGGACGAAAATTCCCAGAACCAGCAGTACAAAAGTGGATTCAGACGGTAAGAGGAGACTTTCAGCAGTATTTATTTAGTTAGTTAGCAAGTTATCACAGTTTCATTAGCCCAGTATTTTCTCCGTGAATGCATTGTACTGGCATTATAACGCGTTTGTTCTGACCTGCTAGACCACTAACCTCATCAGCTCGGTTGATAGCCAAGTGTAGTAGGATCGGTGGCTTGGTCTGACTCGTGACCAAGGGTATTTATGCTTAACTTGGTATCATCAGATTTCATGTAACCACGACCTGGTCTTCACGTTGTTAAAGTGGCCCAGTTCCGTCAGACGAAAAAAAATGATTATAGCAACACCTGACACATCTTACCCCTTAATGCGGCAACATATTGATTTCTGCACACTGTTAGTAGCGGATGGAGATTGACAGACTGAATATATTCGTACTTCTTCCATTAACTTGGTCCAGATTTTCAGTCTTTTCCTGTACATTTCATGTAGTTCAATGGTAGAAAAAGACAATGCAGCTGCTCTAAATCACTTACGTAGCACTTCTTTCTGACAAGCACAATATTCTAGTGTTAATCTGTTGTAACAACTCTGTCTTCATGATGGAGAAATGGCAATTTTAGGCCGTTACTTAACAACAACAAAAAAGTGAAGTGGACGGAGGGAGAGAGGGGGGGAGGAGATCGACGACGGGATGGAGGGATGGGTTGAAGTATGAGAGGGGGTGTGAACTGGAGATAAAGCAGCCTGTTGGCAGAGAAAAAAGTTACAAGGAGGCGATTCTTTTGTGGCCAGGTTAGAAACGATCTTCATCAATCCCTCTAGCGTGTTAAGTCTTATTAATTCTGGTTGACTCCGTGCTTAATTTATTAAGCATAGGAAAGACCTGTGGTAATGAAGAGTTAGAAATAATCTCCACTAGCCTGTTTATTATGGGTACTTTTACACACATTGCTATGGCCAGTGCCCGATATTATCATTCGGCTTTGTCGAAACCATTCAAAGTGAAGGGATTGGGACGAGAGGTAGACAATTCATTGCATATGTTTAGGCTGAATAAGGAAGTTTTGGGTGACAATGGGAAGTACAAGTCTCAGATTTCATACGGATTATGGAATGCTTCTGGCTATACCCGCGCTCACGAAGAAGGAATTGATTATATTTTGGTGGTGATCTGAGTTGCATGGTATAGGCGCTGGAGGAGGTATTCGTTTTTTTTTTTTTAATGTCTCCGACTCTGGGCATAGGCTTCACAGCCTGCAGTCAAGGCTCAGCAGTCCTCACACATACCATACACCTACATGTCACCACTTCGGTGCTAACATCCACCGTCCATATTGAATACATGCTAGGGCTGTCTCATACTGGTCTGAAGGTGAACCCAGTGGACTTCAGGTTGAAGCTGCTCATATCCTGCTGTCCTTCATTCTCCATTTGGGGGGATAGAGTGAGAGCTGTGATACGTTTGAATAACCGCACATCAAAGCAACTAGAGTACTATAGAAACTGTAGGTGCCAACGCGTGAAGGCGTCCCTCTCAGGTACCACTGTACCACAGGAAAGTGGTTACATGACTATCAACTTTATGTTAAGTAATGTGAGCATGTGTTTTTTTTTTATGAGCCTTTTTTTATGTAAGTGTGTTTTTTTACGATGTGTGTGTTTGTCGTGGGCATGGGCGTTTTTTTTTATGTGAACGTATGTGTTGTTTTGATGTGGGCGCATGTGTTTGTTGATGTGGGCGTCTGTGCTTGTTGATATGGACATGTATGTTTTTTTATGTGGGCGTGTGTGTTTGTTGTGGGCGTGTGTGTTTTCTACGTGTGCGTGTGTGTGTGTGTTTTTGGGTGCCGGGCCCTTGCCCCTCTAATTGTCTGTCCACACCATAGCATTTTGTTGTTAATAATTGTAAACATAGTCATTCTACCTCGGTGTTTTTAGGAACCCAATAATAGTGCAAAGTGAAGACGTACTTATAGTCACTGCACTGTATTTACATGACTTACACTATAAGATGCACTTTTCTTTTCTTTTTTATGTTTACCTGCTGTTGTTGTGTTAGTTATTGTGCACTGTGACTGAGGCCCCAATACTGGTAGGCTAGGGAGGCTTTCTTACACCTCCTTCTAACACTTTGCTGCTTTATTTCTGCATCTAACGTGTTATACTGTTTTTACTCCAACTTGGCCTAAAATTGCCATCTGTCCGTCTTGAGTGCTCAGTTTTAGCAAGAGACTAATAGTGGAATATGCTGCTAGTCATGAAGAAGTGCTATGGCAGGGATGTAGCGCCGTAGCATTATTCTTTTTTGTCATTCAGCAACATGAAATATACTGTTAAAGGACAAAAACCAGGGCTACGTTATGGTGAAAAAAGGCATAATGATCTTTGTGTTGGTTATGCAATCCATCTCGATACTAGAAACGCACCAATAACCAAGAGGATAATTCTAAGATGTAATATGCGGAACAAATAGCTAAGGAACAGGTGTTGGGGAGCTTCCTTAGCCCCTTCAAGCCGATGATGTGTTGTCCCAGTATATTCTTGCTACCTTGAGACGATTTTATTCAGCTTAGGATAAACCTCTGACAGCGAAGGGGTTAATGAAGGCTATATCTGTTTGAAGAGCATCCCCTAAGCTGCGTCAATGCGTCTTGTGGTGCCAGAAATTAAAGATACGTCATCTGGGAGAAGTGCTTAACCCTTTCAGTCCCACGACGTATTCTGTCATTTTACTCTTGCTGCCTCCAGACGATTTTATCAGTCTTGGAAAATTTTGTCTGGTGAATGGGTAAATGAAGGCTATATCTAACTCCTCTATTCCCAAAAATTTCAACCAAGCTTAGTAAGATCAACTGAAGATAGCAAGGAGAAACAAAAAGACGCGTCATGGGAATAGTAGGCTAGTATTTATAGTAGTAGTAGTGGTATTTGTTGTTGTCTTCATTGTTGTTGTTGTGGTGGTTGTGGTAATGATAGCTCCAGGTTCATTTGAAACGTGAACCAGGTGGACTGCAAGCTGAAGTTGCCCTTTCCTGTCAATCCACCATCCTTCTCTTGGGGGATAGGGAGAGAGCTGAGGGGCATTTCTATAACCAGGCAGCTCCACCACTGAGCAACATGAGTACCACCACATGGAAGCATCCCTATTCGCCACCCGTCATTGGAGTAAAGGGATGAACCGATGAACCAAAGAGAAAGTGACCCTTACTGTTATTATCCTCAACACTGGCTACTTGAGAGTTTCAGGCTACAGCGAAATTGAAAATCTCAATATAATTTTCGTAGTACTGTCACATCGCGTTAGAGAAATATCGTATGAAAATAACTTTGACATAACATCAAGCACTTGCTGAACATTGACATGCTTCCGTTTTGCCGTAAATAATGAAAGTTCGGTATCGAAGACCGTCTATCGTTTCACATTTTTGAGAAACTGATTGTTCTCCTCCTCCCCAGACGAGTCCGACGATGCCCCAGGAGAAACTCTGGGCCAGGACTACATTGTACAGGACTCACCAACGAACATCAAGTACAGCATTGAACAGAAATTCCTCCTGGAGATGCCGAGAGACTTCTTTGACCTGTGGGAATTCTGTTCAAAAATTAATAATGAGAAGCCAGAAGGTAAAGTATCTTAATATCTCTTGTACAGTCTCCCCAAAACGTGATGGCGGAGTATCAGAATGCTTCGGTCACTCTGTATTCTATGTGCATTATCACTAATCAGAAACTCTGGATACTCAGTCACCACTTCTTTGAGTCACCACTTCTTTGGGTTTCTGTACACTACCTGTCAATCTATCTAAAGCCAGGCGCCTTAATCCCACAGGTGGCCACAAACAAATCACCCCCATATTACCTTGTCTTCCGCCATCAAGCTGCCCTTACTCCTCACCATCCCCTCACATACTTCACCATCCCTCCCTCCGTCTCATCTTCGGTCTCCCCCTACTCCACCCGCCCTAGCCCACTCACACCCACTGTCATAGTCAGTCCCTCATTCTCCATCCTTTCCATATTTACTTTTTGGTTGCCGATTGGAAAATACGTGGAATATATATATATTTTTTTTTGATAAATCATCCTATCTGAGTTCTGCCAAAAAGCTTCTAGAATGATGTTTGAATTTTAGCACTGAATTTTAATGGTTACCCCAGGCTCTTACCATCATCATTATCACCATCATCATTATCATCCTCTCTCTCTCTCTCTCTCTCTCTCTCTCTCTCTCTCCTGTACCACTACCCTTGTTTCTATCCTTTGCTATCTCTTTCTGTTTCCTTTTCTTTCTTTCTTTTTCATTTTTAACTATTACCCACATTTCTTTAATCTTTACTAGTAAATCTCTTCCATTTACCAACTTTATTCCGTATTGCCTTTTATATTATTATCAACATCATTCATCATCGTCCAGTCCTACGCTGCCCCATGAGGAGAGTAGGAGCCCGGGGCTTGACAAGTTGGTCCTGACATTTAAAATGAGACTCACGAGCCTCACTCATCCCTGAGTGGCACTAAATGGGGAAGAAAAAAAACCTTGGATATAAACCTACACAGGCTCAGTCTGACTGGAGCACCTTAATTACCCATTAAATCACCAGGCGCCATAATATGGTTCTATGATTACCACCCAGCGTAGTAAATGGTTTCCTGGTGTACAGGAAACCATTTGGCATGTCACTCAGTGTAGAGTCACCCATAGACAGAAGGAAGAGGAAATAATGAAGGAAAGAAAGGCAGAAGAGGGAGTGTAAAGTCACCCGTAGGCAGAAGGAAGAGGAAAGAATGAAGGAAAGAAAGACAGACGAGGAAGGAAGGAAGAGAAGGAAAGGCAGACACCGAAAGCAGCACTACATCGAGTGAGTGGCTCATTTTTATTGTCTTCAGCAGTATCTCACACCTTTATCATCTCTTTCTTCTTTCCGTTTCTTTATTTATTTTTATCATTAGGCTCATTTCCATAGTTTGCAGTGGCATTTCTTACCTTTACTATTTCTTTCTTCATCCTTGCATTTCTTTTCTTGCATTATAACTAGAGTACTCTTTATCTTTGCTTATTTTCACCTGGTAGAAATTCATAACTCTTTTTCCGCTCAGTTAGTGACCAAGTGTTGTCAGATTAGAGGGTTGATTTGACTAGTAACCATGGAGACTTATTCCTACCTCATAACTAAGGTTCGTCGAAATTCATACAACCACAACTTCGTATTCAAGTTGTTGGAGTGGCCCAGGACATTACCATCCTCTCCCTCTGTGTGTGTGTGTGTGTGTGTGTGTACGCACAGAATGGATGGGATGGTGGATGGGCAGATGTGTAGCTTCCCAGAGGACAAAACAGGAGACTGGCTTGTGTTTCTAGTTTTTTTTTATTGTTATTATTATTATTATTATTATTATTATTATTATTATTATTATTATTATTACCTACCATAGAGAATCAGCAAGTTCTTATCATGCAGTGCTAATGTCTCCCCACACCCCTACAGAGGCACTCAAAAAGGCTGGTCTGACCCTGGTTGGCCCCTACGATGTACTGACGGGAAAACTAAGGCAGCTCAAGACCCGCCGAGTGTCCAGCTACGTCTGTCATTGGCGCTACTACTATGACCCGCCTGAATTTATGGTGTGTTTAGTATACAGTAGGTGGAGAGCTTGGTATATGAGCGTTTCGTATCGTAAAGACTTCGCCAAATTTAAACGTAACTACTTACGCGCATAATTACTTTGGGTTCGGAAGTGCTCCAGCTTTGACTAATTTTTTTCGTGTAACACCCATCTTTGTGACACTATTACCCCTATTAAGGCAATATAACAGTTAACCATCAAAAGCAAAACAGCAAAAATAAGAGATAAGTAAGACAGAGTAAGGTACCTGATGAACAGAATGGGCTACGGTCAAGACTCACATTTCTCTGATATCCCTCCTCCATTACGGCGGTCGCATACCACCCGTCTGACAGTGGTGTACTCTCACCCTTTCCCTATTTCGCTGTTTGATGCAGGGGGTAACAATTCTCTTTCAGTCATATATGCAACAGGTTGGCTCTGGAACTGTCTTCTGTGGTCTGTATTACCCCTATACCTATGACCCTCAATGTTTTAAACTGTGTCCAGACATCTCAAAGTGAATGGATCTTGAATTTGGATTTTTTTTTTTTTCCTATTTTATTATAAGCATAAAAAACGAAAATGAGGTGTGGGAAAGCAGCAGACATTGTTTCAAGAAAGGAGTGGATAGTGTTGAGGGCCCATCACTCCAGTGTTGTACAAGTATTTCTCATTTTAGCGCCAGATCATCCTTTCTAACTGAGGGAGAATCTCAAGTAGTGAAGGAGTTAATTAAGGCTATCTCTAACTTAGTCATTTTAAAAAGTCTCTTCTGAACTGAACAAAAAATTATGGAGATAGCGAGAGTAAAAAAAAGTCAGCAGATGGGAGGGACCCAAACCAATCTCAGGTTCCTGGTTCGAGGCTCTTCTTTGTACTTGTTTGGGGCTACTTGGGTGTCTGGTGGTGTAGTGGTTAGAACACCCTAGTCAGAAGAATGATCTGGCATACTTTCGATCCTCAAGAGGTGACTGGAGGTTATCAAATCATTCAACGTCAATAGTAGTAGTTGGAACCCCAGGCTCATCCGCAGGCTTAAATTACCCTTTTCCTGCAGGTCCCCCATCCTCCATTCGAGGGACAGAGAAGTAGTTCAAGGACGTGTATAACCGGGCAGTGGAGCCATCCAGATATATCAGTGCCAAAGCATGAACCCGTCCCTCATGTAAAGTGGGAACACCTAGTATTTGTTTTTAAAATGCACATCGTCATCACCTTGAGTCAGCTTGTTCCATCCAGTCCCTGCTATCTCCAAATCTCTTCCTGCCATCTCGTTCTCTGTCTGCCTGTTTTTCTCATTCCATCTCTGGGCTCCCACTCAGTTACCCTGGTTATCCATCTGTCATCTTTTCTAGGAAGGAAGTGACCTGCCACATCCATTTATGCCTTTTTATTGTAGTGGTTATATTCTCTACTTTCATTTGTTCCTTTACGCAGGTGGCTCCCTTTTCATGTGTCCCTAACTTAATCTTTTCCATTCCTTTTTGAAAAATCCTAAGTTTACGCTCCATGGATTTTGTTACACACACACACACACACGAGTTTAACAAACTCTAACTTATACTCGTAAGCAGACTTACCATTTTGAAATGTTATTTTATGTACTTAACATTTCTATTTTTGTAAAGCATTTTTTGTAAGAATCTAATTTCATCTCTCATCTCCAGACTGTGATAGCGGGTGATGAGAATGAATACCACATGGGCTATTACCGAGATGACCCATTCCACTTACCGATCTTTGTGGCATCCATGTCTGCAGCCAAGCCAGGGAACATCAAGCCACTCGGGGGAAACATATTTGCCGCAGTGTGGTGGGTTGTAGTCTGTACAGTATTATAAAGACTTAACTGCTGGAAAACCAAATAATATTGTTGAGACGGTTGTGCTCAAATATTATAAATATTATAATCATAATAATGACGTTAACTGGTAGGATTTTTTTTCCTTTTTTTTTGAGGGGGGCTGAATGAAGATTGTTTTTAATATACAGTAAAAGTCCGATTTTACAAAATGCTTTTATGAGATGCTCTGAGAGGAATGAAGCAGGTCGGCTGAAAACTGAATGCAATGGTGGTGTGATGTGTAAGTGTGTGTGGGAGGGGGAACTGATGTGGTTTGGAGATTTGAAGAGAGTGAAGGAATGAAATATAATGAAGCGCTATGTGTGTGAATGTAGAGGATATAGCATCAAGAGACACACCTATTAAGATGGGATGAGGTCGTAGAGGATGACTTTGGATATAAGGGACTGAGCAGAAATGTTATCAAAGATCATGCAGCAAGGAGTGCCATCATCAAGTGAAAAGTTGTACTATTTTGCTGATGTATTTTTATATTTGAATTGTGAAAGAGCCACGAAATAAATTTTAGCACACTGAATCCTGTTTCAGAATTACTTTTAGGCTGTCAGTGTAGTTCCTATTAATAAAGGTTTTTAAAGTAAGTGACCCAACTTCTGTAGTAGATATGAGTACAGTATTGCAATAGTTTTGTACTGCAGGTAGTAGTAGTTAATAGCAGTTGCAACTCCAGGATCATCTGGACGTGATCCCAATGGAGTGCAGATTAAGTTGCCCTCCCCGTGCAGACTACTGTCCTCCTTTTGGAAAACAGAGAGGGAGTTGAAGAACATTTGTACAAAGAGGCAGCGGAACTAGCCGGTTATATTGTTGCCACCGTGGGAAAGCTTCCCTCTCCAGCACCTTATGTAGCACTTGACATAGCTTAACATAATGATTATTTATTGTTGGTGCTGTCTGAAAACTTAATTCCAAATATAAATTACTGGCCATTTTGCAGGTCCTACTTAAATCAACGGATGAAGGAAGAGAACCCCTTCAAGAAAATGCCTCTCCAACGACTGTACACAGAAGTGGAGTCATACGCCCGAAGCCACGACTACTCCCTGGACCCTGTGACTCCCAGCATGCGGCGCAGGAGGAAAAAAGTTTTATCCAGCACTTTCCATGGAGCAGGAATTGTTATCCCCGGTCATGATGTTGGCTACAGAGTGAACCCGGATACTGATGGTAAGTAGTATGGAATTATTACATTTTTCATAACTGAGCATAGACGATAGTTTGCTCTCTTAGGTTCATCAGTTCTGTGTCAAATCTGATGTGTCACCACTGACAGGAATGCCCATCATCCACACTGAGTATATACTCGTATGGGCTGTCTCATTCAGGTTAGGTATGGTAGTTAGTGTTTTTTTTTAATGATATGCTGTGAGTATTCTAGATGATATCAATGTCTGTTTTAATGAAATTCATATCACTAAACTCTTCCCTGCTCCAGTTTAGGATCAAACTCATGTCCTTTCAGCCAAACGGCTACTTTCTCAACCATTTAGTATGGAGGAAAGAAGAGAAGGTTTGCACTGTGGTATGGTGGAATGAATCAAATGCAGCACTCTGATATACAAGAAGGTCCTTATATTGAGCCTTCTTTGGCACTAGGCTCGCTAATTCTTGTGTATTCCAAGGACGGCTCAGCGTTCGAGTGTTTGTCCTGAATCATTTTCTGCTTCCCATAACCCTTCTTATGTTTTATTGTTTTTGCCTTTTTGTGTCCATCGATTGCGGGGTTGATTACCATACTAGTTTCAGGAAGTATGGCAGACATTAGTAAAGCTGACCGGGGTTTCTCAAGGCTTTCTCCACAATACAAGAGAATTTATTTTGACAGCTGAGTGTTAAAGCATCTGTACTACCCCATATAGTAGATGAGCAGAGAAAATTGAAGATTAGAACTAACTAGAATAGTTTGTTAGTAAGATAATGAGTGGTGTTGCAAGAAAATCTTCAGCTGTGTAGGAGAAAAGATCAACCCAGTTAAAATAATCATAGATGAGGACATAGTAGCGTACTGAGGACATAGTAGCGTACTGGTAAAGATTCATGTTGTGGTCACTCTTTTAGGGAGTTGCAGGGAGGGAGCAAGGTGTGAGATGAAAATATACACCGATATACATAACTTGAAGATTGCCATTGTTGTTATTCCTCCATGCTCATCTGGATGTGAACTCTGTGAACTATGGGTTGAAACTGCCCTTCTCCACCAGTCCACAGTCCTCATTTTGAGGGAGCAGGGAGAGAGAGAGTTCAGAGACATTTGTGTAACTGGTCATTGGAACCACCTGGTTACAATTATGTCACCACGTGAAGGCACCCCTCTCCAACACCAGTCAGGGCACAAATGAAAAATTACCATTTAACTTAAGTGGAATATTTTAGACCATACATTCAATCAGCAGTTACTCAGTATTGTATCTTCATCTTACAGACAACCTGCGCCAGATGCTGCAGAAGGTGGCAGATGCTACGACGGAGGAGGAGAGGACGAAGAGCTTTGAAGAGATACAGAAGCTGATCAACAGTGCCCAGTCTGCATATGATCAAGGAGTTTATGGTGAGGAACAGGCAGTGATATGGAGAGTTATAATATTTATGTTTCACCTGTGACTGTATTATTACTACTTCAGTATATTTTGATAGGCGGTGTTTCATCTTTCCATTGGTTCTCCTTTTCACCCGACAGTTGCCCCTCAAGGTGCA
>JAGKTI010010420.1:11623-28545 GCA_018397915.1 Birgus latro
CATCATCATCATCATCATCATCATCATTACCACCATCATCATCATCATCATCATCATCATCATCATCATCATCATCATCATCATCATCATCATCATCATCATCATCATCATCATCATTCAGACCTTTTTTCCCACCTGAGGATGGGATGTAGTAGCCCAGAGAGCAAGAAAAATACTGATAGTAAGAGAACTAATAAAATTCTGTCAAGTTGAATGTGCCACACACTAATTCACACACTCACCATGCAAGCCCCCGGAATCCTGACTCAAGATTATTATATTTAGCTTAGGAGGGACACTTCAAATTGGAGGGATTATATGTAGTCTTCAATAACTCCTTCATTACCACACATATTTTCTGTTCACAGAAGTACGCAAGTGGAGTACGGTGGTTATTCCGTTCTGTCCAAGGATGTTATCACTCTTTTATGCTTGCTGCTCCCGTGCAGTTTTACAAGGGTCACACAGAGCCTTCATGGATCTTTTCGTTACTAAAGACCTTTCCAGTTCTTGTCTCGAAGTTAAATACTATGTTAATTATTGTATAGCCCATTTCGCTGATCATTTAATAATTCTCCCACTTTTGTACTGTCTTTTTCCTTGTTTCTGGACCCTAGTCACTACACCACTGGACAGGAGAAGGGGTCAGGATGATGGTGATAATGATGATGGTCAAAATTCGTGTGTATGCCAGTTTTTGCCACAGCCACAGGCTGCCAAGTATAGTACTTGCCCCTAACTGTGTCGCACACTCACTCGCTCACTGTATTTTCTTGAAAGAATAGGGCCCAGGCCTTATGGGTGAAGTGTTAGATTAACAAAATTATGCACGATGGTAGACCTCCCCTCGGGACAGGTTTCAAGTAGGGTGAGACCTCCTAGGTAGCGTCCCACAAGGATGGTGGCCTTTGGGTGTCCCATTCGAAACCGTTAGGCATGGCCAGTTTTTTACCTAAGGCCTTAAATTTTTGCATGTGATAGAGCTTCACTTGTGCCAGGTTATAGACATGGTAGGACCACCGAAGTCCGCCTCCCGAGTGGGGGGAAAGACCTTCGGTTGTCTCAGCTAAAGTCGTTACACATGGCCAAGTTTTTTAACCAAAGAACAGGAAATTTTGCATATCGATAAATGTTTACCCTGGCTATGTTTTGAGACGGGTGGATCCACCGAATATCACCCTTCATGGGGGAAGGGACGGCCCCCGAGGGTCCCGGCAATGGCATTATGCACTGCCATAGTTTTTAACCAAGATACACGAAATTTTGAACATTGGTAGATGTGTATCCTGGCCTCGCTTTAGGTAGGGCTGAGCCTTCAGTGATCACACCCCCAGGCGGGGGGTGGGCAGAAGCTGTTTCAAGGGGGGAGGGACAAAGCCTTTTTCTTTTTTTCTAAGAACATAATATTTTGTTCACTGATAAATCTTTACTGGGGCACGTTAGGAGAAATTCCCAAAGGTCATCCCCAAGCGGTGGGGAGAGCCCCAAAGGTCTGTCCAAAACTTTATGCATGGTTATGGTTTCTAAACTGGGATCACGAAATTTTCCACACTGGTAGACGTTGTCCCCAGCCACGTTTTAGACAGGGTGGGACCCCCAGTGGCCACACCCCAAGTGGGGGGATGCTTTCAGGGAGGGCAACGTTACAGTTCTTACGTAGGCACAAGACATTTTGCACAGTAGTAGACCATAACCAGGACCAGAGTTTATAGAGGGTCTGATCCAAGGGGTATGCCCCTCCACCTCCCCAGTGAATAATTAGTACTTTCCTCTTCCAATATTGCAGGGGTACGTGCAGCTGTCAAAGGTGTGCTTTGTCTTCTTGTTGTTGCTGTTGCTGCTGCTGTTTTTGTTGTTGTTGTTGTTGTCATTGTTATGATTATTATTTTTATTATTATTATTATTGTTATTATTATTATTATCATCCATCCATCCATCCATCATCTAATCCTGTGTTTCCTGATGAGCAGCGTAGAAGCTCGGGGCTAGGCAAGCTGGTCCTGACATTTAAGGAGAGTGACCAGCCTCACTCATCCCTGAGTGGCATTACGGGAGCAATAAACCCCAACCATCCCTTGGATATAAACCTGCACCGGCTCAATCCGATTGGAATGCCTTAATTACTCACTAAACCATCAGGTGCCATAATTTGGTTATATGGTTACCACCCAGCATAGTAAATGGTTTCTTGGTGTACTGGAAACCATTTGGTTGTCACTTAGTGTAGAGTCACCCATAGGCAGAAGGAAGAGGATGGAATGAAGGAAGGAAAGACAGAAGAAGAAGGAAGAAAGAAAGGAAAGGGCAGACACCCAAAGCAGCATTACATCGAGTGAGTGGATGGTGAGCACCCCCATCTACCACATATTATTATTATTTGCCCCCGGGGGGAAAAGGAGGTCCGGATGATGATGATTACTGTCGCTTTTTTTTTTTTCTCCACAGGCTCACCTAAAGAACAGAAGACGGGGCAGCAACATGAGCATCATCGACTTGTTTGAATGAATTTGCGTGTAATAGCCGAACTGAAACTTAACAAATCAATCACTATTCTGACTGAGATTCGATCTCAGGCCCCCGCGCTTTATACCCACACACATTACCACTGGGTCAAAGAGAGGATCCCCGCTTTGCTACTAAGCAACGCAGGCTTTTATAGGCCACATTACATCACTCTTTTCTCTCCTTGGTGATTAATTTGGTGAGTTTCGAACACACGGTAGCGTAGCATTGGAGGCCACCACTGGGGACGCTGCGGACCACACCAAACAGCTCATCCCGGGGATGTAAGGACTAGGATGCTGTCAGCTAACCAACATCATTGCCCTCCAAGCATCGCCTCACATTCCACTACTGCCTCCAATGTAATAATCGAGCTGAAACTTAACAAATTAATCACTGTTCTGGTCGAAATGCTATCACAAGCGCCCGCGCTTTATACATACGCACGTTACCACTGGGCCAAAGAGAGGATCCCCGCTTTTGCCTCTAAGCAACGCGCGCGGACTTTTAGACACCCCAGTACATGCGAGTCTGGTTTTTAGCTCTCTTTAACGTACCAAATTATTGTTCCTTTCTCTTAGAAGTACCATTTTGTAGAATGTTCCTCCTAGTGTATGTTGTAAGCAATAGTTTTGCATTACTGTACTGGAGTGCTTTAACTCTATTACAGTTTTTATAGAGCAAGTTGTCTTTATGCCTATAGAAGTCTAGGTTTCTGGTAAACCCACTACTTTCAACAAGGCTTAGTTTGGTAGCTCAGTAGTGTTGTTCTTAGAATTCATCCTTTGGTTGCATGTCAGGATTGTAGCCTACTCTTGCAGTCAAAATTTTGCCGACATTTCTTTGCTGGTCGTAGTAGTGGAAGGTGGTGCAGTTGCGGACATAAATAACAATCCACTTCTTTATGATTAACAATAAGACTGTGAGCAACGCGTTTCAGTAACTAGTGATGGGATCTTTGTAGCCCAGCAAACTTTTCAGAATATTACGTAAGCGTTTTGTAATTTTTTGACTAAAAGTCGATTTTAATGTCCGCAACCGTAAATGAGTTATTTTTAGATGACTGCAATGTAAAACATAAAGCAGAAGAGTGCGATGGAGGGATATTCGTTGACTTTTGGGGAGGAATGGGAAGTATAAAAAGCAGGACACAGTCTGACAGGGGATTGTCGGCAGCATATACTTGTGGTAGTACATTTTTCATTTCCGCTGCCTGGTTGAAGCAGTTAACATGTTAGTACCATTTCCATTCTTGCCATAACCTCCAGTAAGCCATAGCGGTAAAGGAAAGTATGGTTTGCACTTCCTACCTGAGGTGGGTTAGTTATGAAAGGAATCAACGTACGTTCCTGACAGTTTTTCTGTAATGGAAGCAGTCAGTAAAAATAGTGGATGTTCAGGAACATTTGAGCCAAAAACTAGCCAAAACCTTTCCGTCTTTATATTTTGACCTCATGACCGAAGCATCTGAATATATTTTTTAGTATAATTTTATATATATGAATGTTGTTATCAATATAACATAAAGAGTGGACTGTATACACTGTGAAATACACCGTCCATGCTGAAATAATTGTCATGAGTAAAAAGGAGCAATGCAACAACCCTGCCTATGAAACCATCGACGCATGGTTTCAGATATTTTTTTGGACGAGTGTATGGCACCTATTACTACCGGTAAATCATGAATTGCACGATAGTAAAAAGACGCATATTAACCTCCTCAGCCCAAGGACGTCCTTTTTTTTTTTTTTTTAATTCTAGCTGCTATCAAACTATTTTATTTGGCTGAGGAGATTTTTCTAACGGGGGGAGTTCCGTATAGCCTTTATAAACCCCTCAAGGACAAGAGGTGTTGATGCTGGAGAGGGATGCCTTCACACTGTGGCACCGATGTAACTGTGTGGATCCACTGCCTTGTTAAACATTCCTCAACCTACCTATCCCCCGAAAGGAGGAAGGTGGATTGCGGGAATAGGGTAACTTCAGCCTGCAGTCCAGCTGAGCCTGGGACCACAGCAACTATTGCAGCAATAACGAGAGGTGCTTTCAGATCTGAGAAAAACTGAGTGGAGGTAGGAAGAACAAGTCTGAGCAAAAAAAAAAAAAAATGCAATGAAGGATGAAAAACTCACCAGTGATATGATTTGTGTTTGCTGATAAATTACAGGGATTTCTCATTTAACATGCTTTCACTTAGCAAATTTATTTTTACGCTATGACTATTAACTCCTTCAATCTGCTGACGTGATATTTCAGTTTATTCTTGCTGTCTTCAAGCGATTTTATTCAATTAACAGAAAAGATCTGTAGTGAAGAGGTTCCTTTAAACCTAAGTACCACCTGCCAGTCAAAGGTTCTCTCTAAGCTGAATAAAACTGTCTGGAGACAGTAAAAATAAAGGGAAAATACATCTTCAGACTAATAGGTTAATCAGCATAGGAACACTTCACTTAAAATGCTGTTATTCATTGTAAAAATTTAAAATTTTTCTGAAGTCATTGATACAGATCACGCTGACATTTCTCTCAGTATATCATTATTTCATTAAATAACTTACTGACTAAAATTTAATACATACAGATACACCCAGTAAAAAAATCCAATAATTGTTGATAATTGCAGTCTTGAACGTGGTTTAATATTTTAATCACTTCTTATGCAGTTTTGGAGAAGCCATAAATGGTACAGGTTGTTATTGTTGTTGTGGCCCCAGGTTCACCTGAAACATGAACCCAGTAGGCCACAGGCTGAAACTACCTTTCTCCTGGAGTTCACCATCGTTTTCTGGAGGGATAGGGGTAAAGCAGAGGGACATTAGTATAAAACGATGCAGTAGAGCCGTCCAATGATATCGATGTGGCCACATGATAGCATCCCTTTCCAACACCGATGAAAGGTTTACTGAAGGCTGTATCAAACTCCTCCAGCCGTCCAATGATATCGATGTGGCCACATGATAGCATCCCTTTCCAACACCGATGAAAGGTTTACTGAAGGCTGTATCAAACTCCTCCAGTTTGAAGTTTGCTTGGAGCTTAATAAAATCTTGTGGCATCAGCATAAGTAAGCAGAAAGTACCGTACATCATCATAGGACACCATTTTCACTTTAGACCTGTTCTTACCACCCCAGATGTCTGTTTTCATCCGAGGAGTATTTCTGGTTGAATGATGGTTGTGTTCAACCATTCCAGTCCTCCCCTAAGCTAAGTAAAAAAAATAATTTAGTGTCATCTGTTTTTCAATCTAATGCCTTAATCCCAGGAAGGGTGGCCACAAGCAAATCGTTTCCTTGTCACCCTGCCCTCCACCATCAGATTACCCTCTCTCAAGCAAGAATAGAGTAACATCCTCAGGCAGAAGGGGTTAATCATGAAATACGTCTAAGAATCATTGTACATTAACGCAATAATAGTCAATCACATTTACCGTCTATATGAGATAATGTACTTTAGAGTTTTTAGTCGAGTTACGTTGATTTTATACCTGTACTTTCACATATAAGTTTCTAATACATTCCGGCATTCAAATTCCCCTTGAATTACAGGTTGTTTTAATACAGTATTCTGGGTTGGCTGTATGTGGGTGTTTTGTGTCATTAGAACATAGTAGTAATGATGATGATGATGATGTTTAAAATTGGCGTAGATTTTAGGCCGTCATACTTATTTGTTGTTCAGATGTGGTGTTGATAAGTTTTTGAAGGCCTTCTCCAGTCAGATATAAGCAGTCCTTTTTTTCCCCACCTGAAGGCAATTTTCCGTGTTTTTCTGTTTCTAGCATCGCCTTTTGATAGCCCTGTGTCCGATGGGTCTTTATACAGCATTTGTCCTCACATCTTGAAGTTTAAAATAAATGAATAAATAATTTTCCACTCAGGAATGACAACATAATCCAGAAATTATTTTCCTAATATGAGAAATACAGGATCAAAACTTGCATATTGTGTTGAGAATACAAAACATTTATCACGAATAGTCATTATATACTTTCACTAACTTTTCACCCCGAAAAGCTACAGATTTCTGGCTTCATAAAAAACATAATGTTATCTTTTCAACTGTAGTTTTGAATTTATATAAACCTTTAAGATTTGGGATGATTGGTGGAAAATGAGAGAGTTACCTAGATTAGTTGTGGCAGTCAAAAGAAATAAAGTTCTCGTTATTAGTTTACTGGAATTTTTTTCTATAAAGTCTTAAATAAACTACAGACAGAGTAGTTATTAAAGTTCCACTGGTACATTTAAAGTTAATTTGTCGGTTTCCCCAGCCTACAGTAGCTACGAGTTGAATGGAAGGCTTTGTGATGTTTTGGAACTTGACCTCGATTTAGAACTGCCTGTACTGTATACACACACACACACACACACAGGCTAAGTAACACTGTACTAGAGTAGATGTTGTAGATGTACAGTATGTATGTATTGTTTAATGTACGTATGTATACCGTTATATGCAGTAGTGCACAAATTGATCTTGTCCAAGCTCTTTGGTTTACCGTACGGTACATTAATGTTGGCAAACCTACACATTATATTTTTGTGACCATTAGTTTCTACAGTATGTATGTACGTCTTGCAATGAAAATTTCATTACCTTTTTCATGCAGTTTGGTATGGTAAAAAGTGTCATCTGTGTAACACACTTGACAAATGCCCTGCATCTGTATCATTAAAGCTTAAACATATTAAAATTGTATTATCGTTTATAGACTATATACTGGTTACGAACCACATAAAAGTTTTGCTCTGTGTTACCTGTTTTCATGACATATTCTCTAAAATATTGTTTAATATGACCTCATACATTTATCTCCAGCTTAAGAAACATCTGAGTTTTTGTTTTCAAACGGTATGTTTCACACAGGAGAGGGTATTAATTATTTTGCTGCTCTCCTGTGGAATGTGGTAGGTGTGCGTCTGAAAACAGTGTAAGGACTTTTTTTTCTGTTAAATTAATGTTACTCTTGTGATTATTAGAGTTAAAGTAACATACAGCTGTGGATCTCTGATTCCCATCTGAATGTTTTCGGCCCATTAATGCAGTCTAACATGTATGTGGTACGCTGTCATATCCTTTACCTAATATATACATTATACGGTAATATTCTTGTTTCCATTGTTAATACATAAATTCATTTATGACACCCAAATTCTGCGGAAATATCATTTATCTAAATAAAATTTGTATACTGTAATTCATTCAGGACGCCCAAATCTTGCGAAAATAACATGTTACTCGAGAGCACAAAGTTGGCAAAGCTATACTCTACAGAAGAGGGACTTGGTTGTGTAATATATTTATCTAGGGATGTTTATGCCTTTGTTGACAGTCAGGGAACTCTATATGAATTACTGTCTAGTACCACAGATTGTGATATTGTCAACAGATTTTTATCAACCATCCGATGTACTGAAAGCACAGCTCATAAAGTCCACTTCGCGTGGTTTCCTTCCCATGCAGAGATACCCTTCAGTGAAACGACTGACGATTTAACTCATAAAGCTCTGCTTTTAAATTCTCCTGATATTAATGCTGAATATAGCTATGCTTTTGTCAATAATACGATCAACTCTTTTGTTAGTCTTGATATTAGTAGACAGCTTCATGCTAGCCTAGAAAATGGCAGTAGTAACTTTCTTCACTGTGTGAACATGTCTCAGATTACTCAGGTAACATATTATGGCCAAAGAGGTGGAATTTATGACGTCGTTCTTTAGACTGAGACTTGGTTATAAATATAATTGGAAATTCACTAGAGATGACCCCGTACCATGTGCGGTTTGTGGGGCACCAGCAGCACACACATTACATCACTATATTATGGAATGTCCTCTTACTGCGAGGTATCGGAACAAACAACTTATTGCACTGACTTAGCATATCTTGTGGTTAACCAATGAAAATGTGTTATTTCCATTCTCAGTGAATATCAATGTTCTAGAAAGCATTACATTCGTTAGATGTATAGTTACACATACAAATGGTTGGTATCCTTCAGTCTATCTTTCATTTATCGGCAATTACAACATTCCTTTCGATACTCAGTAGTGTGCATATTTCGCTTGTATATTTATGTAAATAGCCTACGTCTTCCACAGCCCAGTCATAGCCGCTAACAAATATACTGTTCAAGCCAATGTAAGAGAAAACACTAGAGTGTTCCAGTGAAGGACATTTAACAAAAATAAATAAATACACAAAACAAGTGAAGTTGAGACAGACAAATAGACAGACAGACAGACACACAGACAGAGAAAGAGAGAGAGACAGAGAGAGAAACAGAGAAAGAGAGAGACTGACAGACAGACAGAGACAGAGAGATACATGCCATGCAGGAGGGTGTTTTTGTCATCACTCACCGACCCCATACGACCCACTGATAAGGCGGTGCGATGTCACCAACCCAGGCTGTAGCAAGTGCTTGTGCCTCCATGCTGCCCTAGTGTTGTTTCTCTCTCCTGTATGTGAGATATCTTTTGAAGTCTTTTACAATTTACAGCATGTACTGTATCTGCTAAGTGTATATTACTCCATCTCTATTTGCTAAAGAGCCTTTTGCATGAACCCCCACCCCCTCCCATTTTTTCAACGGCATGAGACGCTTAGCTGTCTTGACGCCCAGTTCTGCACGGGTATTGGAATGAGGCACCGATACAGTGTTTACATCCCATAGGTTACTTACCAGAAACTGCTGCATGGAGACACCCACATACGAGGGACCTCCATCCGAAGGTATCTTGACTGGCACTCAAAAAGCTGGAAGCAGTGACCACAGGTAATGAATCAAGAATTTTGAGTCTGAAGTTCCTTTCAGACACTGTCACAAAATGCCATCCCGATTTCCTGTCAACAGAAACAACATATGAATATCCTGCATGGCTAAAACCTAACATATGAATTTCTTGAAAATCTTGCGTGGCTAAAAGATCATCATCGTCATCATCATCTGGACCTCCTTTCCTGCCCTAGGGCAGGGTGAGGAATATCTGCGTCCAGACAGCCCAAGTTTGCCCAGTCCAATGGGCCACGCTTCCATTCACTCATCATTCAAGCCCCCGGAATCCTGGCTGTATCTGATAAGCCAAGAACATTCATCACATTCTGTAGCTTCACATAAACGTATCCGGTACAGTCAGTCCGGATGCTGTCATGTTAAAATGGGGTGCCAAATCCCTGATCATGCACTTAGTCTCACAACATTCATCCAGCCAGCTCGATCTCTTGTCATCCCCTAACCTCCAAACCTCTCTTCCTCACCCACTCATCCACCATATCCCTCCACCTCGTCCTTGGGCTGCTTTGCCTCCTCCATCCTCCAAATTCTCTCAGATACACCTTTTTTACCACTCTATTGTTACCCATTCTCTCCACATGACCATACCATCTCAATACACTCTCCTCGATTCTGGTGTCCACAGACTTCCTCACTCCACATCTTTCACGAATCACATTAATTTTGTCTCCTATCCACTCTCTGTACTCCACATAGATTCCTCAGCAGTCCCATCTCCACTACTCTCACTCTTGACTTTTCATTTTCATGCCACACCATAGTCTCACATCCGTATGTCAAAGTTGACACTAACACTCCTTCATGTAAGCCTTAACACTCAAACCTCTGTTTCTTATCAAGACCTTCATAGCACCAGCTACTTTCCCTCCTTGTGTCACTCTACTTTCCACTTTTTTTGCACATTTTCCTCTCTTTTTCTATCACTGTACCCGGGTATTTGAACTCTCTCACCAATTCCAGTCTCTCTCCATTCACTGTAACATCACACTGGGAGTCACCTTCTCTCTCGATTACCATCACTTTACTCTTTTCTACATTTACTCTCAGGACACGACACTCATAGACATCAGCAAAACTCTGCACTAGTCTACCAAGTTCTTGTCCGGTATTTGCAAGTAGTACTGCATCATCAACATACAACAAATTTGAGATATTCCATCCATTACCATTCATTACCACCACCATCCCTCTCTCCATTACTCATATTTTTACTTCTCTCATCACCCCATCCATATATGCTCGTATACTGAACAACCACTGAGCCATCGCACAACCTTGTCGCACGCCCACATCGTTCGTGAACCATCCACTTAGATGCCCATTAACACTTACACATGCTTCACTACCATCATAAAACTCCTTGCAGCACCTAGCAGCATACCATCCACACCGTGCATGCTGAAAACCTTCCACAGTCCTTCTCTGTCTTCTTTGACGTATGTGTTTTCCAGATCCACGAATGTCATAAGCACCTTATAGTCCTTCACACGAGCCTTCCCCACTATCTGTCTTACTGCAAATATTTGATCCACACATCCTCTGCCACTCCTAAAGCCACCCTGTTCATCACTCACTAAGACTTCTGATATCTCTCTTACTTTCTCTATAATAATTCTTCCATATACCTTCCCTACCACACTCAGTAAACTTATGCCACGATAATTCTTGCAGTCACTTCACTCACTTTTATTTTTCTTCAGGGGTAGTCACAGCCTTTTTCCACTCTGCTGGCACAGTTTTACTCTTAGAAGTATCTCCAACAAGCACTTCATTCCGCTCTCTCCACTACACTTAATCACTTAATCCCCAGCTGCTTTCCCATTCTTCAGCCGCTTCACAGCGTTCTTCACCTCTGCGTGTGTCACGTTTCTTGGCACTGCATTCCTTCTCTGCACACCTCTAAAACTGATCATGTTTACAGTGGCTTTGTTCTGTCTAGTCCCATTCATCAGGCTTTGAATATATTCTTTCCATCTGGTCTTTACTTTATCCCCATGGGTTAATAATCTACCACTTACATCCTTCACACTTTCACATTTCTTTCCCCTGTCACTTCTACATTTCCGCACTTCTTTCCAGAATAACTTCCTATTTTCAGAGTGATTTGCATTCATTTTTCTTCCTAGATCATCATATGAATATCCTACATGGCTAAAATAATCAGGACAAGTTCGAAGGGATTTGTTTAGATGGGGAGATACGACGGTGCTGCAGGCTGCGATGAGGTATTAGTGTTGGAGGTGAGGCACTGATGGCGACGCTGCGCTATGGAAGAGAGAGAGAGAGTCCAGCGCTAGCCAATAAACTGATTGCCTAACCCTGCTTTTCATACCCACAACGCCTTGATGAGCAAAGCACTTCTGACCTCAAAGATGTTGGAATAACCACTCTGTTTCGGTGGACTACATCATCCACCACACTAAGGATGGTGATGATGATGGTGTCCTTTGATGGAAAAAGTGGTCTGGATGATGATCATGCTGATCACGTCCTTCAGTGTGAAAAAAAGTGATGATGATAATGATGACGTTCTTTGGTGGGAAAAGAGGTCTGGATGATGGAGATGATGATGATAACAATCATGTCTTGTTGGAACAAGTGATGAAGTTGATAATATGATGATGATGATGTCTTGAGTTGAGAAAAGCGGTCTGGATGATGATGATTTTTTTTTTATAGAAAAGTGATCTGCATAATGATGATGATGTTGGTAATGACGATGTCGATTCTTGGGAAAGAGGTCTAGATGATGATGATGATGTTCGTGATGATGATGTACTTAGGTGGGAAAAGGAGTCTGGATGACGATGATGATGATAACGATGATGATTTCTTTAGGAGGGGAAAGAGGTCTGAATGATAATGATGATGATGATGATTATTATTATTATTATTATTATTATTATTATTTCTTTACTAGGAAAAGGGGCCTGGATGATGATGAGTATATTGCGAATCAGAGCACCATCATCCCCCCTCACTAATTTCCACCCATAATAACACCCCCTCCTATGACATTATCAGGAATATACAAACAGATACTAATTTAACTCTTAACAGAATATTTAAATCGTGTGCAGCATGCATCTTCCACACGTGCAGGAGGTGCTGGCGGGGTTGGTGGTCGCGATGGGGGCCGGGCTGGCGACGGAGATGGATTAGGTGCTGTGGGGGATGAGTCGCCGCCCGCGCTGGTGCCCCTGTCGACGTATTCCTCGCTGAGGGTGAAGGGACGGCAGGTGAGGGAGGAGACGAAGCGGGTGAAAGCCATGCGAGAGGCGCTGGGTGCAGCGCGGCACGAGGTCGCTGCAGTGTGTGGTTGGTCCCACCTCCACCCCCACGCACCCAGCCACATCGAGGGGCGATCTCGCGTTGGCCATCCTCCTCTCACCCTAGAGGCAAAGGCCATTTGCCACCAGTGGCTCATGGAGCGCCGCCTCTACCCAGACGTCCTCTCGGATCAAGAACTTCCTCATACCCTCAACATCATTTCCATGTGACGTGGAGGCCCGAGGACGGGGGAAGCGAAAACGAGGACGAGAATGACTGTGAAGGCGGAGATCAGGAGTACGAAGATCGGAGCGCATATACGAGAGACAGAGTAGAATCGGAGGAAGAGAAAAAGGAGAGCTGTGTTTTGGCCCTCAGTGAAAAAAGGAAAAATATAATAGATGAGGAATTATCTCTTCTGGATCAGATAGAGAAGAATAAGGAATTTTTGGATGAAATCGAAAAAGAAAATTACCCTATTAATGAAGATGAAAAAGGATTAGCAACAGAAAGTGTAAATGAACTAAAGGGTCGAATGATAGAGCTGGAAGTGGAGAGGACAATTATTGAAGAGGAGGAGGCTAAAGTGAGACAGGAAGAAGAGGAGGAAGAAGATGGGAGCGCATATCGGAGGAAGAGTCAAATGAGAGCTATGATTTGGCCCTCAGTGAAAAAGGGGAAAACATAATAGAAAGAGTATTATCCCTTCAGGATAAAATAGAGAAGAATAAGAAATTTTTGTATGAAACGAAAAATGAAAATTACCCTATTAATAAAGATGAAAAGGAATTAATAATAGAAAGTCTAAATGAACTAAAGGGTCGAATGTTAGAGCTGGATGTGTAGAGGACAATTTTTGAAGAGGGAGAGGCTAAAGTGAGACAGGAAGAGGGGGAGGAGGAGGAGGAGAAGACTAACTTGAGACTGGAAGAGGAGGAGACTAATGTGAGACAGGAAGAGGAGGAGGAGGAGGAGATAGACTTCCTCCTGAAACTGGACAAACCTGGAAAACGAAAAACAAATGTCACTGGCAATGACAATAACAAGCCATGACATGATTGCCTACTATGAAACAAATATTCAATTATTGCCTCTAATGAAGTAATGCAGACTCTTTCTCAATTGACATTAAATATTATCACAAGTCAGATGCAACAAATCAAGTGTCAGCTAATTTGGAGTCGAGATTTTAGATGTCTCAAAATACTATACTGAAGACCACGCTAATGTTCACAGTTTCAAGGAGTTTTTCTTAAATGCTTCTGGTAAATTTTAATCTTTGTCATATCAGGGACTATGTTTCTATTGCACTTTTGACAGTCCTGCCAAATTAGGGGTCTCCATGACTCTGCATGATAAATGCTTGAGTAGGTTATTTGGTAAACAGGGGGAGGGGGGTTCTCCAGCTCCTAGGTCCATCTATAATCACACCTATATCAACAGACTTAACCAAACCTAATTCTAACATGGATGTGACAACAAAATCCCTCCCACAGGAACTCTGGGAGCTGATGGGTTAATAATTAGTTTCAGGAATAACACTAGATCATGCCAGTCATGAATAAGTGCTGTGGAATGTATTTAGAATCATTGCACTTACATTCACCTATGAATGGAAGTTCAGTGATTCACCTATGAACTAAAAGGTGGGTTATGGGTAGGTGGGAGCGCTCACTATCCACTCACTCTATGTAGTGTTGCTTTGGGTGTCTGCCCTTTCCTCTCTTCTCTCCTTCTCCTGCCTTTCTTTCCTTCATTCTTTCCTCTTTCTTCTGCCTACGGGTGACTTTACATTCCACCTTCTGTCTTTCTTTCCTTTATTCTTTCCTCTTCCTTCTGCCTATGGGTGACTCTACGCTGAGTGACAAGCCAAATGGTTTCCTGTACACCAGGAAACCATTTCCTATGCTGGGTGGTAACCATATAACCAAATTATGGGGCCTGGTGGTTTAGTGGGTAATTAAGGTGCTCCAATCAGATTGAGCCTGTGTAGGTTTATATCCAAGGGGTGGGTGGGGTTTACTGCTCCTGTAATGCCATTCAGGGATGAGTGAGGCTGGTCACTCTCATCTTAAATGTCAGGACCAACTTGCCTAGCCCCGGACTCCTACGCTCCTCATGGGGCAACATAGGATTGGATGATGGATGGATGAACTAAAATCTGGACAGCGTTATAGTTAAAGTTAAGGGCTGAAATTTGTCCAGCATAATTTAAAGATTATATTTCGTGACTCCATTTATTGGGAATGAAGGCAGTTATGTATAATAATAATAGCTCTGAGAATGTTAATATCGGCTGGTCGAATCATCCATTACCGATCTATACTCTTTTTACTCTAACTTGGCCTAAACTTTCCATCTGTCTGTCTTGCATGCTCAGTTTTAACAATAGATTAGTACTAGATTATGTTGCCAGTCACGGAGTGCTTTGAGAAAAGGACGTTAAGCCACGGTATTGTCTCATCTTGCTCTCGAACTATGTGAAATAAGCTACACTGACGAAAACCTGGGCCAGGTTAATGGAAAAAGAGTATGGCTGCTTTAATTTAATTCATTTAGTTCTGTAGGGGTTAATGAAGGTTACATCGAACTTCTACACCCAAAATTTCTCTCCTGATGTATATAAAATCGTCGAGATACCAAGGATGAAATATAAAAATGAAAGAATATAAATACGCGCCGCAAACGTATTAATATCAGTGTTTCGAACCCTCCATTTGCCGTGTTCGCCCTCTCCTTCGAATCTTGTAAACTTCTCACCCCGCCCGATCTGTCTCATTCAACTCCAGATTATTTTATGAAAGATCTCTCGAATTTTAGGGGTTAATGAAGGCTATATATAAATCATAGTCCTTTCCTGTTCTATAACAAGTTGTGTAGAGATAGCAAAAAATAATACATAGAAGAAATAGGCGCAAAAAACGTGTGACTATCGGCGGTTCGAACTCTTCGTTACCATGTTCATCATCTGCTTCGAATCTCTGAACCTTTGAACTCGCCCCTCTCACCCTCATTTGCCCGACTGACGAGAGAGAGGAAGGACGCACCGAGAGACAGCAGGGGTGAGAGGAGAATATTTTATCCATTTTACTTCTGTTTTGCTATTATTCGTGTCCACATTATGATGCTTTATATTTTGTTGTAATATAGTGAAAGGTGGATGTTATTTACTGAGGGTTTTAGTGTTTAATATTAACCCGGCTTCTAATGTATGTGAGTAGTATTACTAGGCTACTTCCTTTTTTATGCTTATTTATTTATTCGTTTATTTTTACTTTATGATGCCGTATATTACGATTTGATTTAGTGAAAGGTGAATTTTTTTACCGATGTTTTTATGGGATAATTTACCGGCTTTCTTAATATAGGAAATTATTGCCCGGGCATGAGAGCAAGGCGTGCATAATATTGCCTCCGTCATACATTCAAAGGTATAATTTGATTATTCGTGATTATTCTTTACTTTTTTTGTGTGTGTCCGACTTCTGGGCATAGGCTTCACAGCCTGCTATCAAGGCCTAGCAGTCCTACATACCATACACCTCTATATGTCACCACTTCGGCGCTAACGCCCACCGTCCATATTGAATACATGCTAGGGCTGTCTCATACAGGACTGGTGTATTGTTATTAGCGGGGGTATTTTTACGACATGTCGGCGGGTCTTCTGGTAGATCAGTAAAGCCTGATTTGCTGAATTTAAATCCTTAAACTGTTCCCTACCCCAGCGAGGATTCGAACCTGGGTCCGTGGGACCGCAAGCCACCTCTCTACCGATTGAGGGTTATTGACTAATTACTGTGCGGGTTTTTACAGCAAATGAGAAAGGTAGTTTTAGTTCTGTTACTCATGTTTTAGGTGGTAGGTGGGGGATCCCATCATCCATTCACTCGATGTGGTGCTCTCTCTCTCTCTCTCTCTCTCTCTCTCTCTCTCTCTCTCTCTCTCCCCCATCATCCATTCACTCGATGTGGTGCTCTCTCTCTCTCTCTCTCTATCTATCTATCTATCTATCTATCTATCTATCTATCTATCTATCTATCTGTTTCTATATGTACTGTATATATATCTATATCTGTCTATCTATCTATCCATCTGTCATTATCTATCTGTCCAATTATCTGTATCCATCCATTCTATCCATCTCTCTATCTGTATTCATCTAGCTATCTATTTGTCTACCTATCCATCCATCCATCTATCTGTCTATCCATCTATGTATCCATGTCCTTCCATCCATCCATCCACCTATTCATCTACCTACCCATCTCTCTATCTGTCCATCTGCTTATCCATCCATCCATCATCGATCTATCTACCTGCCTATCTGTCAATCGATCCATCCGTCAT
>JAGKTI010010422.1:0-17127 GCA_018397915.1 Birgus latro
ATATATGCAAAGTATACTCTGTATACCTTTACAGCAATAAATATTCAGTCAACCAAATCAATCAATCAATCAGTAAACATTAAGCCTAAGTCATACTACTGATGGAACACCCCAGTGTGTACTGCCTGACTTGCAAATTTCTACCAGTCTGCCACAACTCCTTGACAGAAGACTGCTGTCTAGGTAACTGTGTCAAGCTTCCTCCTAACCACAGGGATATAATATTATGGACTAAACATGTTTTAGTTCAAGCATTTTACCATTTAAGACAGTTAACAGAATGTGGAATAAGACCATATCTTTGAAAAACAATCATTAGTTCACACCTAAAATGGTGGTCAAATGTGTGCTGAAGTGTTGGGTCACTGTGTAAAACATCATACATTTTTTATCCTCACTCAGCCGATTCCTAAACGATTCTGATTATCGGATATTTTCCTTTCTGATACCAATGCTCATATTAATCAGTTCTTGCTTGCCGATTTACAGCACTGGTGGTTGCTGAGGATGGCTGGGTGATGTCCTGATCTAGTCATCACTAGGACACCTCTAATGGGCGGATGTCAGGAAGAGTAGCTTGTTGTACGGAGTTATGACCAAGATGTTGCATTGCCCTGCATGTGAAGTGAGTATGCAGGTGTTCCTTAACTGCTAGTGTTGGAATGTCTGGAGGTGGGATATTGATGGAGAGAGTTTGATAATGTTTATGTGGTGATAAGTTTATGGGCACTGTGTGTTATTGCTCATGTAATGCCACTCAGGGATGAGTGAGGCTGGTCACTCTCATCTTAAATGTCAGGACCAACTTGCCTAGCCCCAGGCTCCTACGCTCTTCTGTGGGGCGACATAGGATTGGAGGATGGATGGATGGTGTGTTGTGTGTGTGTCTGTCATATAATGACGGGAGTGTTGTATATTGGCTCAGGCTGCTGCAAAGAATTGTCTACCCCTCATATCAAGGTAGTCTCTGACAAGGAGGAGTTTAGTTTCAGAGTAAAAGTAAGATAGAGGGGAGGTTTTGTTGCACCCAGTGATAGTGTAAAGGGTGATGTTCTGTATGATTTGCAAGGTATTGTAGTGGGTATTAGATAGGATGGGAGCCCATGCTGGGGAGGTATAGGATATCATAGATCTAATGTATTGTTTGCAGAGTAAGGATACTGTTTATTTTTGTTGTCCAAAGTTTGGCCTTGTAGTTGCCCTGAGTGCAGAGAGTCTGGGGGTGCATCACCTCTTGATGTCTTACACATGATCCTTGAAGGTGAGTCCTATGTTAAATGTTACTCTTAGGAAATTAGTGGAGGGAGTATGTGGCACACATACACTGTTAAGTGTGGTGTAGTGGGAGTATATAGCACACATACAGTATTAAGTATGATGTGGAGGGAGTACCTGTGGTCATGTTTACTGTTGATGATAAGCATGGTGGTAGGTCTGGCTGGGGTGGTCACTGGCCTGTTATCCTTGACTCAAGTCTGCAGTGTGTTGAGGTAGTCCTGTTGTACTGTGTGTGTGGGCTGTGTCTGCAATGTGCTGTGGTTGTTATGGTGATCTCATCTGCATACTGGGCAATGTTTGTGGGTGGTTGGGGTATGGGAATGTCGTGCACATACAGTTTGAAGAGTGTGAGTGAAAGAACGGAGCCCTGCAGAACTCCGTTAGGGAAATTTCATGTTTGTGATGACTTGCCCAGGGATGTAATATGTGCCTGTCTTCCAAAGAAATAGCTGGTAACCCAACACACATGTAGTTGGTATATAGTCTGGTGTTATTCAACATTTTTGTTTTGTATACCTTGGTGATTAGTGTGTGTTGGGAGACAGAATCAACGGCTTTACTACTATCTATTGTTGTGAGAAGTGTGCATTGTGAGGATGTTGCAGAGTTGATGCCATCCAATGCTGTTGTGTGAGATTAGTCAGTAAGGTCTTTGTAAAGTGCAGTGCTCTGAATCCACGTTGTGAACGAGAAAGGGGGACAGGGAGAGTGACTGTTGAGAATGAGATGTTCAGTTACCTTGGATGGAGTAATAAGCAGTGTTATTGGTCTTTACAAAGAAGGGAATGTTCAGTTTTTCACTGGTTTCAGTATAGTGATGACTGTTTCATGTTTCCAAATTCTGTACTGGGATTGGTACAGTATGCATATGAGTAGTCGCTGACTTTTGAGAGGGCTGCATGCCTTGTGTTTCTAAATGTTTCAGGGGCATGTTGCTGATGCCATCTGACCATGAGTTTTCTGTTTTCTTGATAATGTTACATGTCATCTGGAGTGAAGATGGATGCACTGTGATTGAAAGGAAAGGACTGTCTATGTTGAGAAGGTTGTTTTTTAGACTCAGTGTGTGATGGAGGGTGCTAAGGCTGCAGTGCGTGTGGATGGCAAACTGAGTGAATTTTTCCATTTGAAGGTTGGGTTGAAACAAGGATGTGTCATGTCTCCATGGTTGTTCAATCTGTATATGGATGGGTTATAAAAGAAATACAAGGTCTGGGCAGTGGATGCTGGAGCAGCCCTAGTGAGAGAGGGCGGTGTTTGGACACTCCCTGTACTGTTGTTTGCAGATGATACTGTGTTGTTGAGTGAAGACGAGAGGGAGCTGCAAGGCTTGGTAGACGAGTTTGGGAGTGTGTGTAAGAAGCGGAATCTAAAGGTGAATGTAGGGAAGTGTAAAGTGATGGTCTTTGAGAGAAATGAAGTCAGCAAATGTACAGTGAGATTGGATGGGGAGGATATGGAGAATGTGAGTGCATTTAAGTACTTGGGTAGTGTGATGAGTAAGGATGGAAGTCTGGAGGGTAAAGTGCTAGAAAGGGTGCAGCAGGGAAGGAAGGTTGCTGGTTCCTTGAAAGCAGTGATAAGAAACAGGGAAGTGAGCATGGAGGTGAAAAAGTTGCTACATGACAGTATTGTGATACCACCTCTAACATATGGAAGTGAAGCTTGGACCCTGTAGGAGGGACATAAGTCAAGAGTGAGAGCAGTGGAAATGAGTTATTTGGGAGGAGCATGTGGAGTCACATGGAGAGACAGACTAACAAGTGAGGAAGTGAAGAAGCGTTGTGGTGTGGATGTAGACGTGACAGGAAATGTTAAGAGAAACATGTTAAGGTGGTTTGGGCATGTGGAGAGGATGGAGAGTGAGAGACTGATGAGGAGAGTGTATGTTAGTGAGGTGGAGGAGGGGAGAGGGAGGGGGAGGCCAAGGATGAGATGGAGGGATGGAGTGGAGAGGTATATGAAAGGGGTGTGTGAGTTGGGAGCAGGGCAATGAAATGGTGGGGGATAGAGCGACATGGAGGCGATTTGTTTGTGGCCACCCCTTGCGGGACTGAGGCGTCTGGCAACAGACAGATAGATAGATAGTGTGATGGAGTTAAATTATTTATGTTTGCATAGTGGCTTATGAATTTATTTGCTTGTTCTTTGTGGGAAGGGATGTGTTGGATACTGGAGGTGATGACAGCATAGGTCTTGGAAGTGCATGTTTGTGATTTGGTGATCATCATCATCCGGACCTCCTTTCCCACCCTAGGGTAGGGTGAGGAGTGGCAACGTCCAGACAGCCCAATACTGACCAATCCAGTGGGCCATGCTTTCATTCACTCATCATTCAAGCCCCAGGAATCCTGGCTCTATCTAATACACCAAAAACTTTCATCACATTCTGTAGCTTCACATAAACATATCCGACAGAGTCAATCTGAACGCTGTTACGTTAAAAAAGGGTGCCAAATCCCTGAGCACACACTTCTTCTCACAACATTCATCCAGCTGGCTCGATCTCTTGTCAGTCCCCTAGCCTCACTAACTTCCATACCTCTCTTCCTCACACACTCATCCACCATACCCCTCCACCTTCTCCTTGACCTATCTCACCTCCTCCCTCCTTCAAATTCACTCAGATATACCTGTCTCACCACTCCATTGTTATCCATTCTCTCCACATGACCATACCATCTCAGTATACTCTCTTCGATTCTGGTGTCCACAGACTTCCTCACTCCGCATTTTTCACAAATCACATTATTTCATATACAGTACTATCCATCCTGCACTCCACATACATTCCTCAGGAAATCCCATCTCCATTGCTCTCATTCTTTCATTCATTCATTTATCATCCAGTCCTACATTGCCCCATGAGGAGCGTAGGAGCCCAGGGCTAGGCAAGTTGGTCCTGACATTTAAGATGAGAGTGACCAGCCTCACTCATCCCTGAGTGGCATTACATGAGCAGGAAACCCCAACCATCCCTTGGATATAAGCCTTCACCAGTTCAATCCAATTGGAGAGCCGTAATTACCCACTAAATCGCCAGGAGCCAAAATTTAGTTATATGGTTACCACCCAACATAGTAAATGGTTTCCTGGTGTACAGGAAACCATTTGGCTTGACACTCAGTGTAGTCACCCACAGGCAGATTCTTGACTTTTCATTTTCATGCCACACCATAGTCTCAAATCCTTATGTTAAAGTCGGCACTAACACTCCTTCGTGTAAGCCTCGTGCAGCTGCAACACTCATGCTACCATTTATTATCAAGGCCTTCATTGCACCGACTACCTTCCTTCCATGTGTCACTCTACTTTCCACTTCTTTTGCACATTTTCCTCTCTTTTCTATCACTGTACCCAGGTATTTGAACTCTTGCCAATTCCAGTCTCTCTCCATTCACTGTAACATCACACTCGGAGTCACCTTCTCTTTCGATTAGCATCACTTTACTCTTTTCTACATTTGCTCTCAACATATGACACTCACAGACTTCAGCAAAACTCTGCACTAGTCTACCAAGCTCTTGTCCGGTAAATGTAAGCAGCACTGCATCATCAGCATACAACAAATATGAGATATTCCATCCATCACCAGTTATTACCAATGCCATCCCTCTCTCCATTACTCATGTTATTACTTCTCTGATCACCCCATCCATAAAATACACCCCCCTAGTACGTGCCTATATGGGCGGCAGAGGTGTTCGCTTACTAGGAATTCGCATACTAGGAATACATAAACTAATGGGAAAATTAACATATGGGTGGTGCCCCCCTCTATCAGTGACCTTTTTGACCTGTTTGAGGGAAAATATCTAAGACATAATATGTCAGTACAGTATAGCAGAATCTTGCCAATAATGTCTAATTGGTGCCAGAAAGTAATAAGATTTGTTGTTAAATTGCCAAGAGTAATATAAAACTCACCTTAAGTGAGTTCGTAAGGTGTATGGTGCGATGATTGTTTCAAGGCCTGTACATGGAGGCTACTGTGGTGTACCTCCTGACCCCTCACTGGCCTCGTCCTCACTCCTGCCTCTCATGGCAGGGTCACCTACTTCCATCAACAGATCATCAAACCCCACGAAGTCAAAATCTTCAAGAAAGTCCCCAGTGCCATCAATATCATCATCTACTCAACCCCTCTCTGTTGTTCTTCCTCGGCTGGCTGGTGTTGTGAAGAAAGTGAATGATGAGTGAGTGATGGCAGATATTCACTCAGTCGTGATATTGTTTCTGGCATTTTTATGAAATCTGATTTACAAGTCTAATCATTAGTAATTATTCTGATGGCTGCTCTCTCTCCATCTCAACAGACTTGAGCTGTGACAGGAGTGCCGACCATGCTTGTTTGGTTCCGAGACAATTCGCCGTAAGACAATTCTCCGTCAAAACATGGACAATTCCCCGTCATTCTATAAATATACTTATTATTAATTAATCAATACTCTAATAACTATATTTCAGGGGGATCCATCAAAGTCTATGTTCAATAGCGTGGGATCTGGATATTATTTATTAGTTGCACCTTTAGTCAATAATTAACTTATTTCTTCCTCACTGTAGTCACCTTTGAATTATATTCCAGCGTCATCCATAGCTGTCATTATTAATGACGGCGAATTGTCCGGCTTGTTTAACGATTGCCAATGTCGTATTATTCCAGGCTTTGACAAAGAAATTTATGGCCTGTCGGATGTTATATTTCTTCCAGAATACAGCAACAGTAATTATGGTCGGGGTTGCTGGTATGCCAGGTGGAGCAGGTGAGTCAGGTGGGGCTGTGGAGGTGGAGGAGGAGGCAGCTGGTGAGTCAGGTGGGGCAGTGGAGGTGGAGGGGATGGCAGTGGACAAGTCAGGGGAGGTGGTGAGGGGAGGATCCTCCATCTCCTCCTCGCTACTGCCCACATTTTCGGTAATTTCCTTCACCTCTTCTTGTTTGTCCGTTTCATTCATCTTGTTATGGACATATCTGTAGTATAACAACCTGGCATTTGTGAAATAACTGTTATTCAAGTGAATCCAAATGTTATTATAGAAACGGGTGATGAGGGCAGCACATAGAGGAAAGGCAAGTGTCACACTTGGGGTTCACACCCAGAAAACACCGGTTTTGGGCAGTTTTTTCTTGCCGCCTCGCATCATGTGGGTGTGACTCGCGTACTCTAGTTAGGAAAATATTGAAAATTATTAAAAATATTAAAAACAGATCCTCACACACTAGGCGTTTCACATACTAGGAGCTCGTGTACTAGGCGGGTGTACTTTATATACAGTATATGCTCATCAGCCATGGGGACATCACACAACCTTGTTGTATGCCCACAATGATTGTGAACCACACACGACCTTGTATGCCCACACTGATCATGAACCATTCACTTTGATGCCCATTTGCCCTTAAACATGCCTCACTACCATCATAAAAACTCTTGATGGTGCCTAGCAGCTTACCATCTACACTGTGCATGCATAAAACATTCCACAATCCTTCTCAGTCTACTTTGTCATACACTTTCTCCAGATCCATAAATACCTCAAACACCTTATAGTCCTTCTCATATGCCTTCCTCACTATCTGTCTCACTGCAAATATGTGATCAAAACATCCTCTGCCACTCCTAAAGCCACCCTGTTAATCACTCACTAGGACTTCTTATGTCTCTCCTACTTTCTCTATAATGATTCTTCCATAAACCTTCCCTACAACACTCAGTAAACTTATGCCATGATAATTCTTGCACTCATTTCACTCCCCTTATTTTTATGAATAGTGATTTACTGATACTGTCAAGTGTTGTGTAGGGCCAAGAGGGGTCTGTGGGGTGACTAAGTGTTGTACCAATTTGTTGTTGACTTCACTGTTTAGTTTTAGAAGCCCTGTGATGGTGTCTTGTGTGAGTGGGTGAGGAGAGTTGTGTTTGTCATGTTGTCTTATATGGTGGGCAATCATTGGTGTAAAGTTTGGGTTTTAATGTCTTCTGTTGCCTCGTGGAATGTGGCACTGTCTGCGGTAAGTATGTCCTTTACTCATTGTCCCCTTTTTTAATTCTATTCTTGACTAATAAAAGTCCATGAAAAGTGAGAGAAAAATTGCCTATTCACTGCCACCTACAAAGTTACACTGCCAGTTTCCTCCAATAAACAGTACCAGTTGTACTTAAAAAGGTATGAAATTTTGAAACACATCCCTGACTTGCCATGACGAATGCTTATATTACATATCCCTTCAACACAACACTACATCAATCTGTAAAAATGCACTTAACTGCTAACTAAACCATATTAAATTAAAGCAAAATTACTGTAAAATTACACCATCATAGTGTACAGTATATCAGTTACCCCCCCCCCTCTCCCTCTCATCAAATGAGGCAAATGGATTCAATTTCAGTAATGTATAACTCATATTTCATGTACAGTAATGTAACTTCTTTGATTTGATACAGAACTACGATTCTCTAGATGACTGAATGTACTTGTTACATATACAGTAATATAGCAAACATTGTATATATATACATCTATTATTCCACCTCTGGTCTGGTGACTGTAAATCAATTTAATTTTAAACCAACAATATCATGAATCCAATCCCATCACTTGGTTCTTATGTCATTTCCTTTAATGTGTACACCAGTTTTGGGACTGCAGTTTTTCTACTACTGTTGTCCTTCAACTACCATATACCTTTCACTAGTAAAAATGTGACAAATCTATGTTCATAATAGTTCTGTTTCAGGTGAATGATCTACATTCACTGGCTCTCTTTACTAGTAAAGTCTGTTTTCTAACACTGCATCAGTTTCTTCACTCTGCCTTAGAGTGAAACAATGCCTTGATTACAGGTTGAGCATCAGAGTTGTTCATACTTCAAGAAATTATTATTTAAATCCAGACGAACAAAATAACACTACTGTGTATGCACTTACAGTAATATCTATGCCATCATATTGCTGCTGTATTCCTATGTAAACAGCAATGTTTTCAGCTATCCTTCACATACAGTCCATAAAATACTAAATACACTGTCCTGTATTCAGCATTACACAAGCTAAAATCTCTTCTGTACCCAGCTGTACACCACAAAATTTACACTCTCAAGGAGTATCTCTCCTACCAGCAGACTGATCCAGGATATCACAAACGATATCCCACCTTCACTGTCACAAGAGACAAATCAATAATACAAGCAGCATCATAACAGTGGTATACTTGTAAAGAGACAGCAGTACACTCTTGTATATATAAATACAGCAGAGTCAACTCTCATTTGCTTGTAGTCGCAATATCTGGCCCAACGCAATATCTAGTGCAGCTGGATTGGCTCTATTAAAGCAATTTCTGGCAAAATTATGCAGTATCTGGTGCCGAAACAGGACATAACCGGTGATTCCAGCAATTTCTGGTGTTGAGGTGAATCAACCGGCTCATAAATGGTAGCCAACTGGCACTGAATTACCCTATTAAATCATTATTTTATTGTATTTTATGCTTAATTTTCATCTTTTACTCCTGGGAAAGTTTTCAGGATAGAGGGTCAAGACAGATAGTATTGAGCCGATGGGGCCACGAGGGGTACTATGCAATATCCAGCATTTTGCCTTATTCGGTGTAGGGCTAGGGTGAATAATGTCACATAACTGAGAGTTTATTGTATATTCTTCATCATCCCAACCCTGATTCCCACCTGACAGGAGAACTATCACATTCAAAACAGTTATTCAACATTACTATGCAGCAGATGGATTGCCACCAAACCCTGGGAGCTACAGTATTACCTTAAGAGTAAAGGGTTGCTAAAAGCTTAGTATCTTCCTTAGTTACACAATCATCATCACTCTTAGGCAGGAAACTCAAAAACATATGAATGGTGTCAAAGTCCAAGCTGCGACCCTCAAATTGTTACAAATATTATTAAACATCTTAGACTACCTTTTTCCCAGCAGCTTCCAGCAACTGCTAAGAGGTAATTAACTGGTTTTGGCACATGGCTTTACTCCTGGTTCATAGAAAATGTCAGCTGTATCAAAGCCAAACCTCTATATGGGGATACCTTAAGAGGAAAAACACAGTATCATTTTTACATTAAGTGCTGATATTTATATACTGCTTAAACAGAACCATGTTATTAAGATTTCACTAAAAAAAAAAAAAAAAAAAAAAAAAAAGAGGGGGAGAGGGGGGACTCTTCTGATACTCTCTTACATTTGAATCTGATGAAACAACCTAAGTGATTTCACCTTGTGCTTCAATATGTTTGTGATCATTAACAATCAATAATTGTGGTCTGAGCCATATTACCTGTATTCTCTTTACAGCTATTACTTGACAGATGAATCGCTGTAAATGATACGATGATTCATATGCCAAGCAACAGATTTAATTCCAAAAACTTTGGTAGGTAATTTTTTGTTCAACTAGATTTCATTGCATACCTTCTATAAGAAGATCTATCCTACCAAATAAAACACATATCTATTACACTGCTTCAAACTTGTCTTTAAATGTGGAACCTGGGAGGACTGTACCTTGTCATACCTAATAAGTCACACAAACCTTGCATTGGCTATACACTGGAGATGGGCAATACTGGAGTCCTTTATGATGGTGGTGTTGACAGGAGGCACAATGATGGTGGGTGAAATCTCCTCGTTCTCACCCTCACTCCCTTCCACCACCATCCTGATCCCACTACTCACTTCCTCCACACCCAACTGAGTGTTGGTGATGCGTGCACTGAAAGCCAAAGGAATTACTTTCTTTTCAAATTTTCTTTAAGAATGATGGCAAGTACTATTGTAGGAGAATATGTACACAGATCACTAACAAATAGATCATGCTGTAAGTACTGCCCAGGTTTAGTCAGTCACACCTCAGAAAATGTTTAGTTAGGGGTACAGTATTTGTAAGAGAAATCTAGGTCAAGCTGGGCACAGGAGCTAGCTAGGAGAGCAGTTTACTCAGAGGCATGACAGAGAGGAGTCATACCCTCACAAGTACTCTTTCTCTATACAATTTTCACCCAATAAACTCCCTTTATATAATGTCTAACATTATTCTGTTACTATCCAGCAGAGGTGAAAATGGAATACAAGAGGAGAGAGGTACTATGTGAATGTGTACATATGTGCAGGCATGCATGCATGCACACACACACACACACACACACACACACACACACACACACACACACACACACACACACACACACACACACACACACACATACACACACATGTATACGCACACACCTCACATGCACGAACATATGCATCTCACATGCATGCACACTCAATAAGAGTTCCCAATTCTAAGCTTTCCTTTTCTGCTAATACAGTACTATCTGTATCATCATTTAAAATGCTGTGTGATATATAACAAAAAAGGCTATGTGATATATTACAAATTGTTAACAAATTCAATGCAATATTACTTTCATCTTGGGCCATTTGAGTCCAAATTAGCAATACTGTTTTAACCACCAAGCAACAAACTTTCCTTTTGTTAGTTTAGTGAACACCTATACTGTACAGTACTGTATAAACAATTTTTCTAGATCATTTTCAGACACATTTTAGTGTTAAATGACTCCATTATTTGTGTCAAGGAACATCTAATTAAGAGATGAATACAGCTGGTACAAGAAAATAAGGAAAATAGGTAATTAAAAAATAATCTTATTTTACATAACAATCAATGACAAAGTAGTCCAGTAGTTTTAGGTGAGTTATGTAAGGCAACCTGGGGAAAAAGGTTATAGTTTTTATGCTTTGCACACATACAGTATAATCAAGATTGAATGTGAGTGAATTTAAGTACTTGGGCAGTGTGATGAGTAAGGATGGTAGTCTGGAGGGTGAAGTGCTCGAAAGGGTGCAGCAGGGAAGGAAGGTTGCTGGTTCGTTGAAAGCAGTGATAAGAAACAGGGAGGTGAGCATGGAAGTGAAAAAGTTGTTACATGACAGTATTGTGATACCAACTCTGACATATGGAAGTGAAGCTTGGACACTGTTGGAAGGACAGAAGTCAAGAGTGAGAGCAGTGGAAATGAGTTATTTGAGAGGAGCATGTGGAGTCACATGGAGAGACAGACTAACAAATGAGGCAGTGAAGGAGCGTTGTGGTGTGGTTGAGGATGTGATGGGAAGCGTTAGGAGAAACACGTTAAGGTGGTTTGGGCATGTGGAGAGGATGGAGAGTGAAAGATTGACGAGGAGAGTGTATGTGAGTGAGGTGGAGGGGGCGAGAGGGAGGGGGAGGCCGAGGATGAGATGGAGGGATGGAGTGGAGAGGTATATGAGAGAGGGGGGTGTGAGTTGGAAGCATGGTAGTGAAATGGCAGGGGACAGAGTGACATGGAGGCGATTTGTTTGTGGCCACCCCGTTCGGGATTGAGGCGTCTGGCAATAAATAGATACATAGATTACTATCCGAAAGTTCCTGAAAAATCCAATGTCAGCAACTTTGTCAAATGTCACACCAAACATGCCTATCCTTTTAACGACTGCAGCAGAAGAATTTTTGGGAGTAGGTTTGCTAGGGAAAACAATATTGGTTCTTAACTTAATCCCTAGTTCAAATTTTCAGCATGATGCACTACCTGATGCAGTGGAAGATGAAAAAATACTGTGATTGGTTTAAAAAGCACTAAATAACAGCAGGAAGGACAAAGAGGCACTCTGATAATTGAGAGTTACTAGTTGCGAACAAGGACTGAACAAGGGTATGGGCCAGCACAGTTATAAAATATAATAATAATGTTAATTTGAGTGTGAAGGACTCAAAACCTACAGTATTTATCCATTTGTGACATGCAGATTAATGTGAATAGACTAGATCAGTTGTTAATTGCCTTTTTTTTCTGTTCACAGGTTTGAAAAATGGTGGAAGATTGCTTGTTCTCTGATGAAAGTTTGAACTAGGGTTCCACTTGTGCTATTTCAAAAGGACTTCAAACCATGATTGAGAAAAGTTTAGAGTACAGAGAGGGGCTGCATACTAAGCTCACAGACTGTTCCTAAATTGTTGTGCATACAGACTGTCAAAAGGATTATAATCGTCTAGAATCCAAAACGTAACCTTCCAGCACAGACAAACCAACATCAGAAACACCCAGTCTACGTTCTGCCATGCGAGAATTTGATTTCAAGACTGACTGCATCTTCTGTGGTAAGAAAGCCTGCACAAGGGTTGAAAAGAACAAAGGAGCTAAATTTCAGAGAAAAATTTATGAAGTCAGAACCTCTGAAATGAGAGAGAAAGTGACTGCCTGTGCTCTTCAGAGGGGATGAATAGGATGAGGTTTTACTTGGCCAAGAAAAGAGTGTCACTGATTTTGTGGAAGCTGAAGCAAAGTACAACAACAAGTGCTATTCACAATACTTTTCTGACAAGATCTCTGATAAAAGTCAAGGTCGCCCAGAGGATGAAGAAAAACAGCATGCGTTCAACAAGCTTTTTGCACGTCTCTGTGAGAATGATGAATGTCAATATTCTACTACCGAGCTTGAAGAAAGAATGAATGAAGAAGGCAACCAGGCATACAGTAAGAAACATATGAAAGAAACACTACTAGCAATCTTTGGTGACAATGTCACCATAAATAGTGAGATTCAGTGACACTGCACAGAAGATCCTTCATAACAAGTGGTACACAGATAAAACATATGACGCAAGGACCGAATGAAAATGGATCGTTGAGAGAGCAGTAGCAACTGTCTGAGAGAATGTCAGGTCATAAATCTTCAATGGTGATACCTATCCAGCAGTGAATTCATTGGAAAAAACAGCTGGTAAGATGGTCCCAGAAACACTAAAAGATGGTGTCAACAAAGGAAGAAACAAATCTCAGACAGAAAGTCAGCAGCTATCCAGTATACTATCATGGCAGCAAGCTGCCCAAGATCCTTTGTGTCACCAGTCCTGTTGAGTGTTGCAGTGCACATACATTATAAACATTGCCAATAGGATCTCATAAATCTGCTGCATAATACTGGATTAGCAGGCAGCCATGCTGAAGCACTCCGATATGAAAATTCCCTTCTCCTGGACTCAACTCGTGACAACAAACTGACAGAGGGATTCACGCAATTTGCATTTGACAATTTCACACCAACACCCTTGACGGTCATCACACATTTCATGCAATGGAGAGTATTAAGTGCATCACCCCTGCAATGAACACTTGAAGGAACAAACCAGTGCCAAGGTGCAAGGAAAATGTACTTGCAGGTGTCACTGGCACTTTCAGAGACATATCAATCAGGACATACAAAATGCCAGAAACACTTGGACTGAAACAAACCGCTGTCAGAAGCCTGTTTCTGTATCCTGAGGAAGCATTTCAATCTTTCATGAGGGTCATGAAGCTGGACTCTTTGTGGATGGCAGGCTGTGCCATGGAAATACTACCAAGGCCATTATAGGCTGGTTTCATGGACGACCATATGCAGTCAGTTTGGCTGATGTACTTCCATTCATAAACCTTGACCCAGCCAAACCAAGTGCCATCTATACAGCTCTGATGTTTGCTGTCGATGAGTGCAAGAACAACAAAGCCTGGTGTGTCATGACATTTGATCAATTATAGTATCAAAAAGCTTCAGAAATCGTCACTGCATCATCAGAAAACCTCGGAAATGTCATTGTGAGGTCGGTGGTTTCCATTATTTTTTTTTTCCTTTATCCAAGGAAGAAGGAGCCAAAGACCAGGGGCCTGCAAACTGTTCAATCCAAGAAAAAAACAAAAACAAGATAACACAGAGCCAAATTCAAGATCCATTAATTTCGAGATGCCTGGACCCACTGCGTATGAAAGACTGGAGATTGTATGCAGTAGGAAAACCAGACAGAGGGAGACAGTTCCAGAGTTGACCTGTTGTATACATGAAGGACTGAGAGTAGTGGTTAACTCTTGCATCAGAGAGTTGGACAGAAAAGGAATGAGAGTTTGTTGCTAGACGAGTGCTATCCGTGCCTGCCATAGTGGATGCAAGCAGACAGTTCAGAGGACCAGAGACCATTGAAGTAGCGACAGAAAAGAGATAAAGATGCAACAGTGCGGCAAAGAGACAGAGTTTGAAGGAAGCCAGTAAGAGGAGGAGAGTTAATAAGGCAAAAAGCCTTTGGCTCCACCCTGTTGAAAAGAGCTGTGTGTGGGGAGCCTCCCCACACATGAGAGTTGTACTCTACATGGGCGAATAAAACCCGTGTACAAAGTCAACAACAGTGAAGCAGCAAAGAATGTACAGAGTTGGCTTAGAACACCCAATCTCTTGGAAGAAGATTTTACAAGAGAGGTAATATGTTCTTTCCAAGGTAAATCCCAAGAGAATGAAACCCCAAGTATGTTTAATGATGAAGCAGGACTGAACTGGATATTGTTAAAAATTAGTGGGTACTCCTGTCAGAGATTCTGTCAAGTTGATAGATGTAAGAACTGAGTTTTGGATGCATTACAAACAACAAGCTTATTTTTACCCCAATCAGAGATATGAGCCAAGTCAGACATTAGGTGTGCCAAAGCCTCATCCTTTGTTTGTTGAAGTAACTCCTGAGATGGAAGCTGCAGGAAGCGAATGGAAAGGTGAAGGGTGGAGTCATCAGCGCGTGAGTGAATGGGGTTAAATGTACAGCTTAGTCATTGATGAATAAAAGGAAGAGAGTTGGAGATAGGACACAGCCCTGAGAAACACCACTATTGATAACTCTAGAAGAACAGTGACCATCTACAACAGAAGTTATAGAACGACCAAAAAGGAAGCTAGAGATGAAGGCACAAACAGAAGAACAGAAATCTTAAGAGAGTAGTTTGGAAATTACAGATTTATGCCAGACTCGATCGAAAGCCTTTGAGATGCCAAGTGCAATGGTAAAGCTTTTGCCATAGTCCTGAAAGGAGGACGACCAGGAGTCTGAAAGGTAGGTGAGATGATCGCCAGTGAAGCGCCCCTGGCGGAACACATACTGAAGATTAGAAAGAAGGTTTTGATAGCAAAGATGCTTTAAATTTTTTTTGATAAGAACAGACTCAAAAACTTTTGAAATACAGGGTGTTCAAGCAATTGGGTGATAGAGGGCTGGGAATGGTCACCCTTCTTTGGGACAGGATGAATGAGAGCAAACTTCCACCAAGAAGGAAAGGTGCAAGTTGACGGACAAAGGCAAAAAAGAGTTTACCTAAGCAGGGTGTAAGGAGAGAAGCACAGTTCTTAAGGACAACAGGAGAGACCCCATCAGGCCCATATGCCTTGTTAGTATTGAGGCCAGTGATGGCAGAAAATATATCAATTGAGAAAATTTAATGTCAGCCATGAGGAAGTCAGAGGGGGGAAGAGATAGAGGAACAGCACCGGAATCGTCTAACGTGGAATTGGAGGAGAAAGTCTGAGCGAAGAGTTCTGCTTTATCAGTAGAAGAAATAGCTACACTGCCATCAGAGTGGAAAAGAGGAGGGATGAGTGATGAGGTAAGGCTGTTAGAAAGGCTTTTGGCAAGGTGCCAGAAGGAGTGAGAAGAATTTGGGTTGGAGTGTTCAGAGCATTTAGTATGGAAAGATAATTTTTAGCAGAGCGAAGAACAGACTTGGCACGATTCCGGGCAGAAACATAAGAAAGATGAGATTCAGGGGTGGACTGGCGCTGGTACCTCTTGTAGCCCTTCTCCTTGTTGTGGACAGCATTAGAACAAGCGTGATTAAACCAAGGTGTTTCTGCATTAGTCAATGGATATGAGAAAGGAATGTATGTATAACCATAATGTGCAAGGCACATTCTGGTGGCTTTCCGCCATGGAAGCAATAATCATTCTGGGGAAAGTCAAAGAAGTACTGCCTGAGGGCCTTCCAATCAGCAGTTCCAAAGTACCATAACTGACATTTCTCTGTTCTCTGGAGGGTCCACAGACCGCACGGGAGCGATAGGGCAGGTTAAGGTGATATGGTTGTGATCGGAGGAGCTCAACGGAGAGGAAAGATTTACAGGGTAAGCAGAAGGATTAGTTGTAAGGAAGAGGTCAAGTATGTTGGATCTATCTCCATGGCAGTCAGGGATACAGGTAAGGTGCTGAACAAGCTGCTCTAGGTCACTGAGGATAGAAAAGATGTAGGTTTGTTCACCAGGTGGATCAGTGATAGGAGAGAAGAGCCAAAGGTTGTGGTGAGAATTGAAATCTCCTAGAATGGAGATTTCAGAGAAAGGAGTAATGGTTAGGATGAGTTCCATCATAGAAGTAAGATAGTCAAAGAATTTTTCATAGTCGGTAGAAATGAGGGATAAGTAAACAGCACTGATATATTTAGTCAGAGATCGACACGAAACTCGAAGCCAGAGAGTAGAGAATTCAGAAGAGTCAAGTCCGGGAACACGAGAAGTCCTTGCAGACATATAGGCAACAGCCACCTTTGGCTTTGAAATGAGCACAGAGAAAGTAAGAGGATACAGAAAAGGGTTTGCTGTCAGTTGCCTCAGACAGCTTAGTCTCAGTTAGAAGAAGGTGTGGTTTACAGGAGAGGTGGTGTTGAACAGAGAGAAGTTAGAGGAAAGGCCATGAATATTGCAGAAATGAAGAAGAAGCGAATCAGACAATGGTTCCAGGCATCTCGCTTGGTCGTGACAGGAAGAGGGGCAGATGGTGGGGGCATTTATGGTCTCTCTCCCTGGGGACTCTGAGGCTCGGTTAACCCCTAAAAGATGGGTGTCTGCATATGCTGTCCACGGGTACTAGGGTAAAAAAGACGGGTGTCAGCATATAAGGTCGCGCCCCTCCATCCCCCCAAACCCACAACACCCACCCCACCCCCCTGCCACCACACCCACACACCACCCACCACCCACCCCCACTCTCACC
>JAGKTI010010422.1:17547-28543 GCA_018397915.1 Birgus latro
ACCCCCCCCACAACCCCCCCCTTACTGCACCCACCAATTATGCCCGTCCTGTGGATATATCAAGACATTCCGATGCCCGTCTTTTAGGGGTTAAATGATGCCATTTTGGTTGAATATTGAATAGGAAGTGTAGTGTGTTATGAGCATGCAGTCTGGTGTTGACAGTTAGAGAAACCTGTACTGGAAAGCATGCTGGCCTACTCTCTGTGCTACTGAAACACTGAAAAAGTTCAGCAAAGGGGGATGGTCAGGAACTAGTCCCGAGGGCTGATGAACCAGGAGCTCCAGCTCTCCTTGTCACCAGCTTTCCATTCACCTTGGGAGTACTGCCCTGCTTGACTGACTTTTGTGGGTGCAATTGCCAATATCATGGCTTGGAGTGGCCTAGAGCAACTGTGTATGCTCCTTCATGTACAGTATATCGCAAGGGGATGGGTGTGTGTGAAGGTCAAAGCCTTGCCCATCGATCGGACTATATGAGCTCTCAGCTCCCTTCCGGGAAGGTAAAAGCTGACGATCACTACCATCAAGTGATCCTGACCGACCCGGTGAGTTACACATGTTCACTGGCCACGCATACTCACGAGCACTGAGTGCACACTTTCTGACTCAAGAAGCATTGGTAACTATTCTTCTGAAGACCTCAAATGTACTTGATGACATCTCCAAAGAGAGTTTTCATCAACTGTATACAAGTTACTCTTTTGGGAGGTTCTTATCTTGAATTTCTCCTATGAAGACATTGAAAAACTGTCTGACCACAAACAACAAATCTGCAATCAAATGAAGGATAGCAACTAAACAGGTAAACTGTGCATTCAGTACTTTGAGCTTGTGCAGATAATGAGACTGTTTTTCTGTGCAGTGCAAACAGGGGACTGGCATCTCTACACCGTCAAAAAGATGCTTCCCTACCTGCATGCTGCTGGACATCTTGCCTATGCCAAGTCTGCTTACCTATACGTGCAGCAGATGGAAGGGCTTAACGAAGAGGTCCAACACTTGTTCATGAAGTCTGGCTATTTACAATCCACTATTCAAACTCTGGGGTGGAGTGTGGTCTGCCATGACAATAGAACGGGTGTTGATGAGGGCCATGAAAACATCTGGAGGGCTCACTGGAGGAAGAAGGATATCGGGCAGCACCCATGCCCAGTGGATAAAAGCATTATCTTTGACAGATGCACTCTGCAACAGCCTTGAAGACTTTGCAGGTGTTGTTCATGAAACATCAGAACAACACATAGAGGTTCGGCCCTCAAGACAAACCAAAGACAATGACGACATGGACTGCTTTATCTAATGGTTAATTTCTCATTCACCCTTTGAAATCAGGCCTGCCAACATGCTGGTCTGTTTATCAACTCGAGTGATCGCTGATGATTCTGTCAACTGTGACAATGCACTCAGGGTGGGGATTGGTTCCCAAGAGGGAATGAATGGCAAAACTTTTGCTGAAGAGAAACTGCAATGCAAAAACACAGTCAATTTCTTTGCTTCCATGAACAAATCAGTGAAGATCTGAGGGAAAGAAGTGGTTGTTCAGCCACAACAGATGCTGGATAGTATCCTCTCAATTATGGACTCAATCAGACTTAGCAACATACATGAAGCGTAAGCTTGTGCCCTGGCCACCATCTCTGTTTGATAGCAATTCATTGAGACGACCCTCAAAAGCTGCATTAGCATCACTTCTTTTGTCACTTCTTCCACCTGGGCCTCCTGATATGCCTCATGAACCATTTTATGTCACTGATGGAGGTCACCTTCTTCAAAGTGTTGTATGGCCGTGCCCAACGACGTATGCGAGATCTGTCAGAGAAACGTGAGGCATGTTCTCACTCACTATAGATTGGCTGCACCTTTGGTTTTGGATGGTTATGCTGGCCCCCCTTCCACAAAGTCAGAGGAGCAGAGGAGACGAACAGCAAAGCACACATCTGCTGACACTGACGTAGCTGGAGATATCAAAGCTGTGTGCCAGGCTGATTTCCTTGGGAATCCACCCAACAAGGAAGGACTCGGAAAAACTCTAAGTGAATGTCTTCAAGCTGCTAGCATTGATGTGAAACAAGCAGTCAGCAATGCAGACACCCTGACTGTGTCCACAGCCCTCCATCACATGATCAGGGGCCAGCCAGTGGTAGTTATAAGAACTAATACTGACCTCCACATGATGCTCATGGCCAGAGCACCTTCTGACTGCAATATCTGTCAGGTCAATCCTGGGCATGGCAAAGTCCCACAGAAAGTATTCAGTGTGCCTACCATCTAGCAAGCTCTTGGAAACATGAAAGACAACTTACTGTTTCTTCGTGCTGGAACCGGCAACGACATGACATCAGTGCCATACCAGCAAGGAAAAAAGAAAGGTTACAAAGTACTGAAATCAAATGACCACCTGGCACAGACTGTGACAGTCTTCAACATCCCAAAAGCAGATACAGAGGACATTGCAAAGGCTGGTGAAGAAATTTTGCTGGCACTGTATGGTGCTTCACCTTTCAACAATTTGGATGATTTCTGACTCACAGTGTTCAAGAAAAAGAACACCAAAATGTCAACAAACAGAGTTTTCCAAATGGCAAGCCTGCCACCAACCAGTACAGCTGCTCATCGGCATTCCTTCAGGACCTAATGTCAGGTTCGGCAGTGGATGGGAAACAACATTGATCCAACCAAATGGGGATGGATTCTGTCCAACAGTTCTCTTCTGCCAGTGACAATGGATTTGCCTTCAGCACCAGATAAACTGATAAGCATCCTGTCATGCAATCGCAAGGCTGGTTGCACTGGCTGCTGTGGCTATCAATGACTAGGCATGCCATGTTTCACCATCTGTAACTATGGGGCTAACATGCAACAATGCACTGGAACTAGATGACTTAGAAGACTGAGGAAGAATTTTTTGTCAATTTTTGTTTGCAATATGTTTTCAGACCAAATTTCACTATTTCAAACTGACATCAGCCCAAAAATGTTGTCATGTATGATTATTATTTTGTGAAAAAGGGTATGATTATGAAGATAAACGTGATTACTTTCAGGTGTATGTGATTCACGCACCAGTAATAATTAGTATTTGAAAGGCATTGGATAATCTATCCATACCCTCTAAATATCTGACATACAATTCTACAGCTGAAATCCTTAAAATGAATACAGTAAATAATCATGTTGCTGACACTGGATGTTTCGGGAAATTTCACAGGATAAAGTTCGATCACTCTTGTGTGCAAAAAATGAAACAATAACCTTTTCCCCCATCCCAATACCTAATTATACTGAACTAAAAGATACAAAATAAGAAAACCATATGAAAATCAGATCTTAGCATCAATGGAACCCTCCTTTCTAAACCATACTCTATAGCCTACTAAGGTGATCTAACCTATTTCTAGAAAAGTTATTTTAAAAATTCTTGCTAGAACACCTGTAAGTTTTCATGTCCGACAGCTGTGTCGAAAGTATGATGAACTGGTTGAGTGGGTCAGTGGTGGCGTATTTGATGCCATACAGGAGGGAGTTGTCATCAGCTTGCCAGGTGACTGATGGGGGTGGATAGGAATTGATGGGCGGTAGTGAGAGAACTGCAGCTTCACCAGCTTGTACTGTTACAGTCTCTTCTTCCACATCTGTACTGTTGTATTTTTCCATGTCTGGAAACAATGAAGAAGACATTACTAATCACATATGATACTGTACTGAGTGAAATGCCAAATGCTGACACTACCACTGAATAAATGGTACAGTACAGATCTAGTATTGAAAGTCCTGCAGAATTATCTGTGAAAATAGTGATGGGTTACTGTAATATATCATATAATTTGTGTTACCTGTATGCCAGTAGAGTAATCTCTCAGTTATTCATTGTTGCAATATCCGCCCCAACGTAATATCTGGCACTTTTTGCTCAGCTCTATTAAAACAATATCCGGTGAAATTAGGCAATAGCCAGCACAGAAATGCAAAGCAATCAGAGGTACTATGCACTTCCTGAAGTGAGGTGTATCATCCGGCTCAGAAACGGGGCCCAATCGGGGTGTGGGCAGACCCCACAATGTGCCAGCCGATCACAATGTGTTGTGGAAGCAGCCCACCCGATGCGCGAAACCTACTGTCACTCTCTCAGTCTCTCCTGTGGATGCCGTATAGTATTTTCCTATTTGTAGCATACAGGAATTGAGCTAAGCTCGTGTTGTCCTGTTTCCATATCTATATTATCTAGTCTAGTTTTAAACACATGAATGTTTTTTGCCTGCACCACCTCTTCATCTAAGTCATTCCAAATACTTATGCTTCAATTCGGGAAACTGAACCTTTTAAGATCAATAAGACATCTACTTCTCCTCAACTTGAAGTCATGACCTCTTGTCCTTCCATCATCCAACACAAAAAGATCCTCTCTATCCACCCTTTCCAATTCTCTTACATTTCTAAATATTGTGATCGTCACCTCTTTCCCTTCTCTCGCGCAGTGATGGTACCTTCAGTTTTTCCAGTCTATCCTCATAGGTCAGTTCCCTTAAGCATGGTATCATCCTTGCTGCCATTGGTTGAACCCTCTCTAGTTTATTAATATGCTTCTTCAAATATGGTGACCAAATCACAGCTGCATACTCATGTCTTGGTCTTAACATGGTCGCTATCAACTCCCTCAGCATTTCCTCGTGCATATACTGTAATTAAAACCCACTCTTATGTTGGTCAGTAATCGATAAGTTCCTCCAATGATTAAGTTTATGAGCTTTTCTGGTGACAAGTCATCCTGAATAATCACTCCCAGGTATTTCCTATCTTTTCTTTTACTAATTATCTCATTGCAGTGAGAAAGCTAGGGTTGGAAGAGTGGCTGGTTAGGGTGGTTATGGCCATGTACGTGGGTGCTCACACCCAGGTAAGAGTGAATGGAGTTTTGAGTGATGAGTTTTCTGTAAATGTTGGTGTGCATCAGGGGTCAGTTTTGAGTCCCTTATTTTTTATCATGGTACTTGAAGCCCTCTAACGTGACTTCAGAGATGGACTCCCATGGGAGATGCTGTATGCTGATGATTTGGTGTTGATTGCAGAGAATGAATAGGAGGCGGGGGAAAGATTTAGGAAGTGGAGAGATGGTATGGGGCACAAAGGCTAGGGTAAATGCAGATAAAACAAAAGTGATGATATCTAGGGTTGGTGGCGGTACAGTCAGAGGAGAGGGAGAGTGGCCACGTGCAGTTTGCCACAAAAGTGTGGGAAGTAATTCCATCTTGTGTAGTGTTTGTGATAAATGGGTGCACAAGAGATGTAGTGGTATTAGAGGTAGACTGCGAGATAATGCTGATTTTATGTGTGTGGCGTGTTGGGAAGAGTAGGTGGAGATTGTTAGGCGTGAAAGGATTGAACTTGCTGGTGAGTCTATTAAGTGTGTGGAAGAGTTTTGTTATTTGGGAGACATGTTATGTGCTGGAGGTGGGGCTGCAGCTAGCTCGGTTGCTAGGGTGAGAAGTGGTTGGAAGAAGCTCAGAGAGCTGTTGCCTCTCCTGACACTGAGAGGACTCTCCGTATGTGCTAAGATGTGCTAAGGGGTCTTTGTATGCAGCATGTGTTAGGAGTGTGATGCTGTATGGTAGTGAAACCTGGGCAGTAAAGGAAGAAAATATTCGTTTCATTTCGTTTTTGAAGGCTCCAACACGCTTGCATGCGTCAGCCTTGGTCACCTAATGGCGGCTCTCCATGCTGCTCGATCTTTGGCAGCCTCCCTGTTCAGTCCCTTAACCCTTAAGTCACACTTAATGACCTCGTCCCATGTGTTTCTCAGTCTACCTCTCCCAACCCCACCCCCAATATTAACACTTCTCACCCTCTACCATCCTCTCCACATGTCCAAACCACCTCAGCCTACCTCTCCTAATCACAACACCAATACACTCCAGTCCCATCCTACCTCTCAACTCTTCCATCGTAAACCCAGCCCCCCCAGGCCTTGCACGCAGGGACGCACTGCACATCCACCTAATCATTGTCATTTCTGTGTTTAAACCTGCGAATATCCGCTTCCTTTACTGCCCAGCTCTCACTATCATACAGCATCACACTCCTAACACAAGCTGCATACAAAGACCCCTTAGCACATAAGGAGAATCCTCTCAATGTCAGGAGAGGCAACAGCTCCCTGAACTTCTTCCAACCACTTCTCGCCCTATCAACCGAGCTAACTCCAGCCCCACCTCCGGCACATAACATGTCTCACAATGACAAAACTCCTTCACACACTCAAGAGACTCACCAGCAACTTCAACCCTCTCATGCCTAACAATCTCCATCTGCTCTCCCCGACATGCCACACACATGAAATCAGCATTATCTCACAGTCTACCTCTAATACCACTACATCTCTTGTGCACCCATTTATCACAAACACTACACAAGATGGAATTACTTCCCACACCCTTGTGGCAAACTGCACATGGCCACTCTCCCTCTCCTCTGATTGTACCGCCACCAACCCTAGATATCATCACTTTTGTTTTATCTGCATTTACCCTTAAGCCCCTGTGCCCCATACCATCTCTCCACTTCTGTAATTTTTCCTCCACCTCCTTTTCATTCTCTGCAATCAACACCAGATCATCAGCATACAACATCTCCCATGGGAGACCATCTCTGAAGTCATGTGAGAGGGCTTCAAGCACCACGATAAACAATAAGAGACTCAAAACTGACCCCTGATGCACACCAACATTCACGGAAAATTCATCACTCAAAACTCCATTCACTCTTACCTGGGTGCGAGCACCCACGTCCATAGCCATAACCACCCTAACCAGCCACTCTTCCAACCCTAGCTTTCTCGTTGCCCACTTCACCACCTCTCTAGGGACTCTGTCAAAGGCCTTTCCCAAATCAACAAAAACAAAATACAATTCCCTTTTCTTGCCAATATATTTTTCCTGAGCTGTCGAACAATGAATATGGCATCAGTGGTCCCCCTGCCTGGCATAAACCCAAACTGGATCTCATCGCTATTCACTCTTTCTCTAATCATACCTTCTAGAACTCTCTCCATTACTTTCATTATCTGATCTAAGAGATTTATACCTCTGTAATTTCCCCTTTCCAGGGCATCACCCTTCCCTCTGTACACATTTACAATTACACTCTTCAACCAATCATCTGGGACAACACACTCATATATAATCATGTTTATCAGGTCAGTGACTAACTTCACCCCAGTATCTCCTGAGGCCTTCAACAGTTCGGCAGTCAACCCAGACACACCTGCCGCCTTCCCCACCCACATCCTGCCTATTGCCTCACTCATAGTAGCAGCATCAATCAAAGGCCAAGGGCCAAACACTGGATCTGCTGGCTCCAAACCTTCCCTATCCCAATCAAACTCCTCATTCCACAACCAGCTATAACGCTCTCTCCATGCATCTTTAATATCCCCACTGTTCACCAATACCCTTCCTTCATCATTCTTCACACACTGCTCACCTACAATGTCCCGATTATCCCTCTTCACCTGATTTTCCACCCTAAAAATCATATTTTTCCTTTCTCCATCATTTAGATTATCAAGTAAAAGTCTCTGTGACTCAGACTTCGCCCTGTATACCTCTATTCTAGCCCTGCGCTTGGCAGCCAAATATTCCTCCCTGTTACCACCCTTCTTCCATTCCCGGAAAAGCCTTCTTTTCTCCTTAGCTGCGGCTTCAACACCCTCATCCCACCACCAAGTTACTTTATGTCTTGGTGGGCCTCCTGTCCAACCGCATATTGCATCGGTAACTCTCAAGAGGTTGTTCTTAAGGGCTCTGTACTGTTCATTAACACCTCTATCTATAGCTCCCTGTTCAGCCACCACTCTCCTCATCTCACTATAAAAGGCATCCCTTACTGATTGGTTTCCCAGCTTCCATATTTTCCTCCTAGGTACATATGTCCTCCTTCTCATCACTTGTTCCTTAAGCACCATGTCACAAATCAACAGTTTGTGCTGCTGCACACACTCCTTGCTTCCTATGACTTTAACATCCCTCACCAACCTCCTATCAACCCTCCTAACCAGAAAATAATCTATCTGACTACTATTTCCCCCGGACTCGTACGTAATCAACCGACTCATTCTTTTTCTAAAATGTGTGTTGCACACAATCATGTCCATAGCCTCCCCAAACTCGAGTATTCTTTCCCCTTCCACATTCCTAACACCATATGTACATCCTCCATGGACTCCTTCATAACCCTGAGCTGCTTCACCCACATGACCATTTAAATCCCCTCCCAGAACCACTACCTCATCATCGCCCATACCACTTACTACATGTATTAAATCATCCCAAAATCTATCCTTCTCTTCGCAGGCTTAAACGTACAGAAATGACAATGATTAGGTGGATGTGCAGTGCGTCCCTGCGTGTAAGGCCTGGGGGGGCTGGGTTTACGATGGAAGAGTTGAGTTGAGAGGTAGGATGAGACTGGAGTGTATTGGTGTTGTGATGAGGAGAGGCAGGCTGAGGTGGTTTGGACACATGGAGAGGATGGGGGATGATAATTGGGTGCAGAGAGTGAGAAGTGTTAATACTGGGGGAAGGGTTGGGAGGGGTAGACCGAGAAAGACATGGAACGAGGTCATTAAGTGTGACCTCAGGGTTAAAGGACTGAACAGGGAGGCTGCCAAAGATCGAGCAGCATGGAGAGCCGCCATTAGGTGACCAAGGCCGATGCATGCAAGCATGTTGGAGCCTTCAAAAATGAAACAAAACGAATACATTACACTTTTTGGCATTAAAATCCATTTTCCAAGTCTGGCGCCATCTGTGGAGTTTGTCCAAGTCCGCTTTCAGTTTTTTACAGCTATCAATACATTTAATATGTTTCATGATTTTAGCATCATATGTGAACATACTCATGTAACTATTCAAACCCTCTGGCAAATCAACTGCATATATCAGGAACATTATTGGGGCTAAGACTGAGCCCTGGGGTACTCCACTAGTTACATTTCTCCACTGTGAAACCTTGTCTCTTATAACTGTTCTCATCTGCCTTCCTATCAAATAATCTACCATCCACTTTAACAGTTTCCCATGAACCCCTCCAAAGGGTTTCAACTTCCACAGCAGTCTCCTATAGGGCACCCTGTCATATGTTTTCATGAGAACTAGATAGACACAATCTACCCATCCCTCTCTCTCTTGTATGAGATCTAATACCCTACTGTAGAAACTTAATAGGTTAGTAACACATGATCTTCCTTCCCTAAAACCAAACTGTCTTGGTGTTATCACTTCATTTTCTTCTAAATGCTTCATCCATCTTTTTCTAATAATTTTCTCACAGATTTTACAAACAATACTAGTAAGTGATACCGGTCTGCAATTGAGTGGATCTGCCCTATCTCTTCCCTTTAAGACTGGCACAATACTTGCTCTTTTCCAATCATTAGGAAACTGTTCTTTTTCCAGCGAGGTCTTGATGATGATATAAACTGGCCACATATCTGTGAACATATCTGTGCAATGTGCACTTGTGAACCATGCAGTGACTACCCCCTAGTGTTGTGACTTAGCCTCTGGCATGCTGGAGAAACTTTGTGGGGGCCATTCACCACTAAACTACAAGAGATTATGTGCACTGTACTACATAGTGTACTACTCTATCTTCCATCGACGCCAACACTGGGTGAGTATGATATGATTGTGATTATATTATGTACTGTACTGCTGTACTACATGTAGTGTATCAATACTGTATTGTATTTTATGCTTAATTTTAAACTCTTACTCATGGGTAATATTGTAGGAAAGTTTATTGAATACAGGGTCAAGACGGACAGCTTTGGGTAGTGAATTATCTGGCTCGATGTCGAATGAACAGCCAACTGGGGCTACCTATCGCTCATCGCTCATTTTTGAAGGCTCCAACATGCTTGCATGTGTCGGCCTTGGTCACCTAATGGCGGCTCTCCATGCTGCTCGATCTCTGGCAGCCTCCCTATTCAGTCCCTTAACCCTTAAGTCACATTTAATGACCTCATCCCATGTCTTTCTCGGTCTACCCCTCCCAACCCCTCCCCCAACATTAACACCTCTCACCCTCTGTACCCAATTATCCTCCCCCATCCTCTCCACATGTCCAAACCACCTCAGCCTGCCTCTCCTCATCACAACACCAATACACTCCAGTCCCATCCTACCTCTCAACTCTTCTATCGTAAGCCCAGCCCCCCCAGGCCTTGCACGCAGGGACGCACTGCACATCCACCTAATCATTGTATTTTGTGCTTAATTTTAAACTCTTACTCATGGGTAATATTGTAGGAAAGTTTCTAGAATACAGCATCGAGATGGATAGCTTTGGGTAGTGAATTATCCAGCTCTATGTCAAATGGACAGCCAACTGGGGCTACCTATGCAACATCCAGATTTCTGCAATACCTGGCATGGGGGTTGGCTGAATTATACCAAATAACTGAGAGATTACTGTACATGAGACTGCATGCGAAAGTTACATTCAGTACAGTATTTTAATTACAATTATTGCACGGTATACAGTTACTGCACTGTATACAGCATATATATTTATAAATATTACAGTCCTTCATCCAGTATGGGTGCTGCAAATAACATTTCTCACATATACACAAGAGTATCCTATATAGTAATATGAGTAGCTACAGCAAAAAAACAAACAGGACAGTAAAAGTATGGGCAGAATGTCCCTTCCTGGCATTACCTGAGTAAGTAAATTTTACTTACATGCAACAGCAAAAGACTTCTTAGCAGAAAATATAGCACCAGCTGAGTTTTTGGCAAGGCAGCGATAATCACCAGCATCAGCCCGGGTGACGGAGGTGATCTTGTAGAAGTGTTCACTGGAGAATTCCCCCAGTGGGTCACCATCACGCACCCACCTGTACTCCGGCTGGGGGTACCCTGCACATAACACATAGAGAGTAATACAAATAATACATTTCATATTGATATATATATATATATATATATATATA
>JAGKTI010010423.1:0-17006 GCA_018397915.1 Birgus latro
ACACCTCCTCATGGAACCAAGTTTCAAGCTCCAGGACCTATGCACCAGGGCTGCCAGATGGCAAAAGCTATATACTGCCTCAAGGTTTGGCTGTTTATGTCGCATCTCACTGGTAGGCGAGGGAAGCCCAGGAATGGCAAGATCTTAAAATTATTTGCAGTGGTTTACCTCAAAACTTGGTTTCTGGCACCAGTGGCTCCCAGCATAAATAGGAACGACCTTAAGTTCCATCAGCACCTTTACATACACGACATTGAAATATGAGTGCAGCCAAGTAACGCAATATGCATCAGCACTGGCATTTATGGAGAAGCGCGTAGTAGGGATACCAAGGGCGTGACAACCTCAGTTACAGGGAAGGATACTCAACACCACAGAGCACCACTGACATACGAATGAGATCGCGTCAGCTCACGAATTTTTCTAATACAGTACTTCTTTTTCAGCGATTAATTTTGCATAATACGCCTTAATCGTCAGGGTCCAGTGACATTCCCAGCTGGAGAAACCCGTCTACTGTTAGCTGGAATAGGACTGGAGCAGTCCTAACCATAACAGAGTTAATGGGGAAAATATGCACATCGTGAGATAGATTCTCAGGGCTCACATTCAGTTGAGAAAAATCATCTGGTGACAGCTAAAATAAAATACCACAGCCGTTCTGACTATGAAAGGGCTATTTTACGTGATTGGTATAATATTTATATTGACATATTAAGCAAACAAGAGGATACTAACGTGGCCCATGCAAAAATGAAATGGTAAGGAAAAGGTGTTCAGAAGCCTCTTATCCAACGAGATTACTCTCCTTACTACACCTCATATTGAATTTGGGTCTCTGTTATGTTGTTTTTGCTTTTTCTTGGAGGAAATAATTTCCGGGCTCCTGGCCTTTGGTTCCTTACTCCTTCTATTAAGAAAAAAAATGATTCTGGACTGTGTTCTCGTTAGTGAAGGAGGATCACAAGCACCTCTTCCTTACCGGATTATTGCTGCAGGTAACTCATTAATATTGAGGCCTTGACGGAACGTTGCTAGAAACTGCGTATCAGTGAAGACTATGCGTTAAAGCACCTGGCTTCAAAAATGAGAAGACCTGTGAGATGTTTCCTTGATGTAAGTCGTGCAAAGTAACGTACGGATGTCTCCTACGGCTTAAACATCTAGTCTACAGTGGCCAAGCCTCAGGTTCTCCTATATACTGGAATTCCAAGGACTCAAAAAGGTATTAATGACTGGCTCTTACCGTTTCAGTTGTGTAAGGTATCTCTTTTGATATTAAAGAAAAACGAACTGTCAAGACGAGGAATGCTGAAATACATTAGGCAGAGAAAATCCCACAGGAAAAGACTTAAGAAAACCTCCTCATCCGACTTAAGCACTCATTCTGGTACCAAGACTGCATTCGTACTCAGTGCTTCGGAACTGACTTGCGTTAAGGAAGTTTATAGGATTTGAAGATATAGTTAAGGTGAACGAGTTTTATGTTCATTGATCTGCACTGTTGCTTGTTTGGTAATATCGTAACACTTTTCCTTCAGGAATTTATTTTGCACAGTGCACTTTAATGCCCTCATGTTAATTACTGATGCACATGCAGTTGATGCATAGGAAAAAAATTAAATACTATACAAGAGAATATTAAGGTGCAATATGCAAGATAAATCGCAAGGGAAGTGGTGTTACGAATTCTCCTGCACCAACTGATATACTGGCCATACCCATTGGTCTGGGTGGGGTTCACTGAGCTAAATAAAATCGACTGGCACAACTGAAAACATGTCTAACCTCTGTACAGCTCCAGGTTTTCCGGAATTAAATCACATAACCGATTTTAAATACGCTGTAAATATTACTGACAACAGGTTTAAATGTAAATGTGAGTGGTGTGAATGGATTTCGAAGAGAGAGAGAGAGAGAGAGAGAGAGAGAGAGGAGGGGGCGGGTTGCTGACGTCTCAGTAAGAGTGCCGATTCTTGCCAGTGTTGAGTACGTGAGAGGGATGGAGCACAGCTGTCCGTCAACGCTATAAGCGTGAGGACCTCTACTCGCAAAGTAAGGGGTGTTATGTTTTGGATGTGTGTGTGTGTGTGTGAACAAAATAACTCAAACATTTTCTATCCCATTACAGCCAAATGAAATGGTGGGGTAAAAGGACAGTCAAAGGTTTAACCTATTTTTAAATCAGTCAGTCAAAGGTCACACTCACTGGACTAGGCAAGACGTTGACCTTTGTAGATCACCTAAAAAAGTTTTCATCCCATGTCGACCAAACTTTGTGAAGGGATTGACACTCACGCAAAAGCGAAGGGGTTTGATTTTTGGACCAAACAGTCCGAGGTCACAAATCAAAATAAAATTCTGACACACGTGTCAGTGTGTGTGACCAAGTTAACTAAAACAGCTTTAATTTTATTTGAACGAAACTTGGTGAAAAGGTTGAGAATCAGTAAGGGGATGGCCTACTGTTTTTGCAAAGAGGTCAATGGTCAGGGTAAAATGGCAGGGTCAACTTAAGAACTGACTGAAGCCAAACTTTTTCAAAGGGTTGAGGGTAAAGCATGGATAAAGGGATTCGATATCAAGAACAATTAGACAAAGGCCAAGGCCACAGGGTAATGTCAAAATCTGACTCGTGTATCTGTGTGGGCAAAGTTACTTAAATAGTTTTGATATGATCTTTTAAAAAATTGGTGGAATTGTTGACTGTCTCTCACGGGAATGACCTGTTGTTTTTTAGAACAATAGTCCGAAAGTCAAAGGCACGTGGCCAGGTCTGCTTAATTAGTTTTATCTTATTTATACCAAACTTGTGGAAGACATATGGGTAAGGCAAGGATAAAATGGCATTCGATTATTAGATGAATCAGTCAAAGTTCAAGGCCACAAACAAATGTCCAGTGTCAAGGTCATGGGGAACATCGGGTTCAAACTCTTTTTAGCTGAGCTGGACTAAAGTTAGTGAAGGATTAATGGTCAGGCAATGATGAAGTAATTCGACTGTGAGGGCAATCGGTCGAAGTCAAGGACGCAGAATAAAGTCAGATGTTTGGCCCTTAAAACCAACTGGTGCGCTCGAATGTTGCACTCTGTGATTGCTCCTTCTTTTATGTTGTTTGTGTTATTACTAAGATCAAATTTATTTTCATCTAGATGAAAGGTGAGGTAGTGAAGACATTATATAGATGGGGATTTTAAGTGAAAGTTTAAGTCTGCTTCTTGAACCCTGGGCCACTGTGGGATTCCTAGAGACAGTGGCTAATTTGGGCACATAAGATAGCAGAAAATATTAGTGTGAGACCATAAGACAGTGAATGACTGAACAACCATATAAAAGTGAATTCTGAGCAACCCAATGGTATTGAACAGTTCTGGTAACCCAGTGACAATGAATGATTATGGCCAAGCCAATGGCAATTAATGATTATGAGAAACTCAGTAAGAGCAAATGATTCTGGAAACAATAGCAGTGAATGACTCTGAGAAAGCCAGTGGCAGTGAATGATTCAGAGTGATCTGCTATAGGTGATAAACCAAATGGCAGTGACTGTGAGAGACCTAAGAACAGTGAGATACCAAAAGGCAGTGAAAGGCCCTATGGCAGTGAGATGGCTAACAGCAAAGAGAGACTTGGTGATGTGGTTGGAGTTTGAGAGACTCTATAGCAGTGACAAACTCAATGACGGTTAAAGACCCGATGGTAGTGAGACTCGATGGATGTGGTTTCTGAAGAGACTCTTTGACATTAAGAGATTCTGGTGCAGCAAAAGACATGATGCCTGAGAGAGATTCTAAGAAACTCGGCAACAGTGGGACTCGTACTGTATGTAGAAATGACAGCGAGGAATTCTAAGAGAGGAATTGTGAGTGTTCTGCAACAGTGAGGGATTCTGAGACACTGCACCGGAGGGATTCTGACAGACCAAATGATAGGGATTCTGAGAGATCACATGAACGGGTTTCGAGAGACCACAAAGAGTGAAGTATCCTGTGGCAGGCAGAAAGGTATACTTGGAAAACCAACACCAGTTATTGATTCTAAGAGAGATAAAAACTTGCAAGTTCTCCTCACATCCTCTGGATGCCTCGCCGCCAAGACTCAATAGATTTTGATTACATTCAGATAAAAATTCTAGACATGTTTTTTTTAGTTATTTCTTCCACCTACTTAGTCTTTGATTCTTTCTTTAGCTTATATGTTTCCTTCTATTTTCCCTTTAACTTGTTTTTCTTTATCGTTTTACTTCTCTTTTCTTCTTCATTTAGTTATTCTCGCCTCCATTCGTTCCTTTTCTCTTCTCCTCTCATTATCTCCTCAATTTTCTTTTCTTTTTTCCCTCAGTTTTCTTTATATTTTCTATCTTTTTTTTTCCTTTCCTCTCTTTTCACTCATGTCCACCGATTGGTTCTGACGCGCCAAGAAGACGGACTCCCGACACGTGACACTTTTGCTAAGTTCGTCGCCTTTCACTTTCATATTCTTCTCTCGGTCTTCTTTCATTAGATTCTTGTCTTTATTTTTCCTCCGTTTTTTCTTGTTTTTTCTTCTTTCTCTTCCAACTTTTTTCATTTTTCTTTCCCTTATTCTTACCCTGTTAAGTTTCTGTTATTTAATCTCTTTTCCTTCCTTTCTTTCATGCACCTCAACATTTATCTAATTTTCTCTTTCATTCACTCCTCTTTTTTGTCCCTTTCTTACGTCGTTTTTCCGCTCCCATCTCTTTATCTTGTCTTTCTAACCCTTTCCCCATTGTATCACTATTATTTTGTTACTTCTTGCACTTCCTCAGTTGTTTCCGTCATCCTTTAACTTTCTTTGGCATTCCTGGCTTCTCTTGTCATTCATATTTTTTTTTTTTAATGCAAGGAAGAAGGAACCAAAGGCCACAGGCCTGCATACTGTTCCTTCCAAGAAAAAGCAAAAACAATACAAAAGAGGGCCAAATTCAAGATCCGTTCATTTCGAGATGCCTGGACACACTGCGTTTGAAAGACTGGAAATCATAGGAAGTAGGAAATACAGACAGAGGAAGACAGTTCCAGAGTTGACCAGTTGCATAAATGAAGGACTGGGAATATCGGTTAACTCTTGCATTAGAGAATTGGACAGAAAAGGGATGAGAGTTTGTTGCTAGACAGGTACTACGTGCCCGTCGTATAGGTGCAGGGATGCAAGCAGACAGTTCAGAGGAACAGTTACTGTTGAATTAGCGATAGAAGAGAGATAAAGATGCAACAGTGCGGCGAAGAGACAAAGGTTGAAAGGAATCAGTAAGAGGAGGAGAGTTAATGAGACGAAAAGCCTTTGACTCCGCCCTATTTATGAGAGTTGTATTCCATACACGGGCGAATAAAACCCGCGTACAAGGTCAACAACTGTGCAGGGGTAAAGAAACTTCGGAGTCGGCCCAGCACACCTAATCTCTTGGAAGCAGATTTCACGAGATGTAATATGTTCTTTCCAAGACAAATCCCGAGAGAATGAAACCCCAAGCATGTTCAAGGATGATGCAGGACATAACTGTTCATTATTAAACATTAGTGGGTAATCCTGAGGAAGATTTTGTCGGGTTGATAAGTGTAAGAACTGAGTTTTTGATGCATTAAAAATAACAAGATTATTTTTACCCCAATCAGAGATACGAGCCAAGTTAGACATTAGGTGTGCCATAGCCTCATCCCTTTTTTGTTGAAGTAACTGCTGAGATGGACGTTGCGGAAACCGAATGGAAAGGTGAAGGGTGGAATCATCAGCATATGAGTGGATAGGGTTAGATGTACAGCTTAGAAGGTCATTGATGAATGAAAGGAAGGACAGAGCCCTGAGGAACACCACTGTTGATAGGTCTAGGAGAAGAACGATGGCCGTCTACAACAGCGGCTATATAACGACCACAAAGGAAGCTAGAGATGAAAGTACAGATAGAAGGATAGAAACCGTAGGAGGGCAGTTTTGAAATTAAAGATTTATGCCAGACTCGATCGAAAGCCTTTGAGATGACAAGGAGTCTGAAAGGTAGGTGAGAAGATCGCCAGTGGAGCGTCCCTGACGGAACCCATACTGACGATCAGAAAGAAGGTTGTGACAGGAAAGATGCTTTAAAATTTTTCTGTTAAGAATTGACGATAGTTACAGGGTTGGGAATGGTCACCCTTCTTTGGGACTGGCTGAATGAGAGCAAACTTCCAGCAAGAAGGAAAGGTACAAGTTGATAGACAAAGGCGAAAGAGTTTACCTAGGCAGGGTGTAAGCACAGAAACACAGTTTTTGAGGACAACAGGAGGGACTCCATCAGGACCATATGCCTTGTTAGTATTGAGGCCAAGGATGGTAGAAAATACATCAGCTGAAGAAATTTTAATGTCAGTCAAGAGGAAGTCAGAGGGAGGAAGTGATGGAGGAATAGCACCGGAATCGTCTAAGGTGGAATTGGAGCAGCAAGTCCGAGCGAAGAGATCTGCTTTATCAGTAGAAGAAATAGCTACAGAGCCATCAGAGTAGAAAAGAGGAGGAAAGGATGATGAGGTGAAGTTGTTAGAAAGGTTTTTGGCAAGGTGCCAGAAGGAGCGAGAAGAATTCGAGTAGGAGAGTTGAGAACATTTAGCACGGATGAAATTATTCTTAGCAGAGCGAAGAACAGACTTAGCACGATTCCGGGCAGAAATATATAAAAGATGTGATTCAGGGATGAGTTGGCTCCGGTACCTCTTATAGGCCCTCTCCTTGTTGCAGATAGCATTAGAACAAGCGTGATTAAACCAAGGCTTTCTTGCATTAGTCAGAGGATATGAGAATGGAATGTATGCTTCCATGTCCGAGAGAATAACCTCCTTAATGCGCAAGGCACACTCAGATGGCTCCCGGCCATTGAAGCAATAATCACTCCAAGGAAAATCAAAGAAGTACTACCTGAGGGCCTCCCAATCTGCAGCTCCAAAGTGCCACACCAGCTTTTCTTTGGAGGGTCCACAGGCCGTACTGGAGCGATAGGACAGGTTGAGTTTTCTCTTGCTACTTTCGCTCACTAGTCTTTTCTGTCATTATTTCTTTTCATGTTGTTGTTTTTGCTTTTACATTTTTTCCTTTCTTTATTCCCTTTTTACTTTTTTACTGTCTTTTTTCTTCTTTCTTATTTTACTTACTAATTTGCTTTTCTTTGTTCTTTCACGCTTTTCCTTGCATTTCTTTTTCTCTGTTTCATGTTTTTCGTTACATACATTTCATTTAATTGTCTGTCATCCGCTGTTCTTTCTCCACATTTTATCATTTTCCTTCATCATTTCTTTCCTTTTTCGTTCTTTCTCTTTCATCTCTTTCATTTTTATCTTCTCATTACTTCTCCCATAATATCCTTCTTTCTGCTTATATCTCCGATTCTTTTCTTAATTCTCTCGTTCTTTCCCTTCTCATCCTGTCTCGTTTCTTTTTCTAAGCTGACAAGGAAGGGATGGGGCCGGAGAACGAATAACGATAACAGAGGATGGAAAACGAAGACTTTCAGTAACACACACACACACACACACACACACACACACACACACACACACACAGGGAAAAATAGACAAGTAAAAAATACTGGAACACAAAGGAATACACCGGAAAAGAACAAAGTGAAAACTAAACAGGAATAGAAAGCAAGTTTCAAGTGCAAAAGAACTGGAAATTAAAAGAGCAAACTATCTATCTCCATACATAGGCAGCTTCCCCCAAGAAAAGGGAGGTAGCCGAGACAGGTCAACACACTACCAAGTTACTCATCCACTCATACACATTCATTCGCATCTTAGCCCTAAAGGGGAGAAGGGACAGATTATCACCGCACCACACCGCACGAGGGTCAACTACGCAGTGCAGTCAGTGACATCTGCAGCATGGCCCGACAGCAAAGCTGGTTTACCCCTGCAACATCATAATGGATCCAGCCCCTAACCCACACCTGACCTGATCAACAGACAACCCTCTCGCATCCAACGCTCTCTTCACACTGTTCATCCATCCTATTCGTGGTCTTCCTTTCAGCCTTACACCTCTCACATCAGATCTAGTTATCTTTTTCACCAATCGCTCATTTTCCATTCTCTCCATATGCCCAAACCATCGCAACACCCTCTGTTCAACCCGATCAGCCATCTCCCGAACAATTCCAGTTCTCCTTCGCACTTCATCATTTCTCTCTCGATCCATACGCGTCACTCCACACATACTCCTCAGACACCTCATCTCCATTACATTCAAACTTTTCCTCTCTGCTACACCCATATTCCATGTTTCAGCTCCATATAATGCAGTCGGTACCACAATACCCTCATACAGCCTTCTCTTTACATCCATTCTGAGTGAACGACATCTAAACACTTTTTTCATTCCTCCTAGCACCTTTCCTACTTCATTCATTCTAAACTTCACTTCTGCATCTATTCTTCCATCCACAGGAACATGTGACCCTAAATACTTAAAACACTCAACCTTCTCAAGCAACTCACCATTCAAAACTATATTCATCCTCCTACCATCTACCAACCTCCTACACTTCATCACTTTACTCTTATTCTCATTTATTTTCAGTTTCCTCCTTTCACACACCCTTCCAAGCTCCTCTACCAACTGTCTCAATTTCTCCTCTGCAGTATCATCCACAAACTGCAGCTGCTTCAGATTCCACTCTCTACCATCATTCACCAGACTCAGTCCTCCACCTAACACTCTTGCATTCACCTCCCCTACAAAACCATCCATATAAATATTAAACAACCAAGGCGACATCACACATCCCTGCCGCAGCCCCACTCTCACGGGAACCAATCACTCACAGTATTTCCCACTCTTACACACGCTCTACTATTTACATAATAACTTCTCACTCCTTTTAGTAACCTGCCATCAAGCCCATTCAATCTTAAAACATTCCACAAAGCCTCCCTATCAATTCTATCATATGCTTTCTCTAAATCCATGAATGCCCAAAACACATCCTTACCTTTCGCTAAATACTTTTTACTCACCTGTCTTACAGCAAACACCTGATCCACACATCCCCTCCGTCTCCTAAAGCCACACTGCTCATCATCAATCACTCCCTCTGTACCCTCTCTAACTCTCTTAATTAACACTCTGCCATACACCTTACCTTCAACACTCAACAGACTTATACCTCTAAAGCTAGTACATCATACTTACCACCCTTACCTTTATACAATGGGACCACATAAGCACTTGCCCAGTCAACTGGCACCATACCTTGCACAAAGCACACATTCAACAATCTAACTAACCAGTCAATAATAGTCGCTCCACCACGTTTCAGGCATTCCACATCACACCCATCCTTACCTGCAGCTTTCCCTGTTTTCATCTGCTTTACTGCCTCTTACACTTCCTCCATCGTGATCAAAGATTCATTCAACTCTCCTAACACATCTATTCCTTGCACCCTTCCACCTGCCACAATCTCACCCTCCCTTTCCTCCTTTTCATTTGGCAATCTTTCAAAGTACTCCGCCCATCTCTTACGTACTACATCCATCTCAACTAACATCCTTCCATCCTCTGCTTTTACTCGCTCCTCCTTCCCAGACTTTCCCGTTCGCACCCTTTTCGCCTCCTTCCAAAACATTTTCTAATTCTCTTGAAAATTCTCAGTCATCCGCCTACCCCACATCTCATCTTCTGCCACTTTAGCATCACGTAGAACCCTTCTCGCTCTATTCCTCTTTTCCTTATACCTCTCATATGACACCTCATCCTTCCTCTGCAACCACACTTCATATGCATGTCTCTTCTCACCCACAGCCATACTTACTTCCTCGCACCACCATTCACTTCTCTTTCTTACACCACCACCCACTCGTCTCACACCACACACCTCTTCTGCATGCCCCACCACAGCACTCTTAAACAACTGCCATTCCTCCTCCACACTGCCACTCTCCTGATCTTTCACTGCGTTCCACTGATATTTCAATTTCTCCTGATACTCTATCATTTTCTCTCTTTTATCTAACTCACTCACTTTCAAAACATCCCTGCCACACCTAACTCTCCTAGCTCTCACCCATCTCTTACCTACATTCAACTTTCCCTCCACCAGGTAGTGGTCAGACATACCTCCACCCTCCCCTCTCAAAACTCTCACATCCAACAATCTTCCTATTACGTTCCTGGAAACAACCACATAGTCCATCAATGCTCTGTCAACAACCCATCCACCCTCCTGTCTCACCCATGTATACTTATAAATATCTTTCTTCTCAAACAAGGTATTCCCAATCACCATCTCTCGCTCAACACACACACCTATCATTCGTTCCCCATTTTCATTTCTTCCAGGCACACCATGCATACCAACTACACATTCAACTGCTACATTTCCCACTCTAGCATTCAGATCCCCCATCATTACCACATTCACATTCGCTCCAAAGCTCTGCAAACACTCATCAACATCATTCCAGAAGGACTCCTTCTCTTCATCCCTTTCACTACCAGGCCCATATGCACTCACAAATACCCACAACTCACGTTCAATTTTCGCTTTCACCCACATCAGTCTCGATGATACCTCCTTCCATTCAATCACACACTGCTGTACTTCCGGGCTCACTAACAAGGCCACACCTTCTCTTGCCCTTCCTCTATCAACACCTGACAATCTTCCATTCACACTTCCAAACGTAGACTCACCTTTCCCTTTCATCTTTGTTTCACTCAAAGCTAACACATCCAACTTTCTTCTCACAAACATTCTCCCAGTCTTCTCCCTTTAGCCTCAATCGTACTACAACCACGCACATTCATAGACCCAACCCTCAAGGTACGGGGATAACTCGATCCCCCATCCCTTTCTCTGGCCTGTCTCTTTTTAGGAATTAAAAAACAGAGGAGGGGTCCCTAGTCCCCTCACCCCGCCCCTTTTAGTCGCCTTTTACGACACGCAGGGAATACGGTGGCGGAATTCTTCCTAACACAATCTGGCCGCAGAGTATTAGTAACACCCCATATTGCAGCCAGATTATGTCCCCCCCGCCACAGGGGGGAAGAACAAACTGGAAACACCAAAAATGAGAAGAGTTGCACCCGTATTGATATTTAGCAGTTGACGGAATGACGCATCTCACATGCATTATGAAGCAGCTTTGTGTGAATCGTGAGGTGGAACTGTGAAGCGTGAGGTTCACAGAAAAAGGAAGAGGGAAAGAGAGGGAAGGAGAGAGAGAAGGGAGGGGAATTCATAGTAACTAGTATTAAACTGCCTTTCTGTGTGTTGTAGGAGTAGCTCCATGAATAACTTAGGTCTCCCAGGTGCCAATGGAGAACATATCAGGGGATTAAGGTGTTTGGTATGGCCGTACTTAACTATACGTAACAAAGATTAAATTTACTGCTTTTCACCTTTGTGATGTCTTTGGTTGAACTTGTGTCTCAAAATTATTACAATCGACACAAGAACTCTTCTTCCGGTGTATTATTGGTCTAAGTGTGCTATGAAACGTAGGAAGGATATCTATTGGTAAAGAGTTAATTACGGCTATGTCATATCCATCTAGTACGGACGGTCTCTTCAGTTAATTACGGCTATGTCATATCCATCTAGTACGAACAGTCTCTCCAGACCTTACTTAAATCGCCTTAATATAGCAAACACTGATTTTGTGCAGACACCACTACTATACCTATAACATGTCTAGTCAGCATGAGGTAATTTTATTCTAACATAATAAAATCGCCTAACAACAAAAATAAAAAAGTATACTCTTGTTGAAAGGTTTAAGGTTTTTTGTATGAACATAAGTAACTATGTAAAAAAGTTTGTATTTACTGCTTGATGTCTTTGTAATATCTTGCGCTGAACTTAATGTGTTTGACACTGAAAGCCTTAACTTGTAGCACTCTTGTATTGGCGTGTTCTTGCTCGTTTTCCTTTTCGTTTTCGTTTTTGAAGGCTCCAACATGCTTGCATGCGTCGGCCTTCGTCACCTAATGACGGCTCTCCATGCCGCTCGATCTTTGGCAGCCTCCCTGTTCAGTCCCTTAACCCTTAAGTCACACTTAATGACCTCGTCCAATGTCTTTCTCGGTCTACCCCTCCCAACTCCTCCCCCAATATTAACACTTCTCACCCTCTGTACCCACTTATCATCCTCCATCCTCTCCACATGTCCAAACCACCTCAGGCTACCTCTCCTCATCACAACACCAATACACTCCAGTCCCATCCTACCTGTCAACTCTTCCATCATAAACCCAGCCCCTCCAGGCCTTGCACGCAGGGACGCACTGCACATCCACCTAATCATTGTCATTTCTGTACGTTTAAACCTGCGAATATCCTCTTCCTTTACTGCCCAGGTCTCACTACCATACAGCATCACACTCCTAACACATGCTACATACAAAGACCCCTTAGCACGTAAGGAGAGTCCTCTCAATGTCAGGAGAGGCAACAGCTCCCTGAACTTCTTCCAACCACCTCTCACCCTAGCAATCGAGCTAACTCCAGCCCCACCTCCGGCACATAACATGTCTCCCAAATAACAAAACTCCTCCACAAACTCAAGAGACTCACCAGCAAGTTCAATCCTTTCACGCCTAACAATCTCCACCTGCTCTCACCGACACGCCGCACACATGAAATCAGCATTACCTCGCAGTCTATCTCTAATACCACTACATCTCTTGTGCACCCATTTATCACAAACACTACACAAGATGGAATTACTTCCCTCACCGTTGTGGCAAACTGCACATGGCCACTCTCCCTCTCCTCTGATTGTACCGCCACCAACCCTAGATATCATCACTTTTGTTTTATCTGCATTTACCCTTAAGCCCTTGTGCCCCATACCATCTCCCCACTTCTTAAATCTTTCCTCCGCCTCCTTTTCATTCTCTGCAATCAACACCAAATCATCAGCATACAACATCCCCCACTGGAGTCCATCTCTGAAGTCACGTGAGAGGGCTTCAAGTACCATGATAAACAACAAGGGACCCAAAACTGGCCCCTGATGCACACCAACATTCACGGAAAACTCATCACTCAAAGCTCCATTCACTCTTACCTGGGTGGCACCCACGTACATGGCCAAAACCACCCTAACCAGCCACTCTTCCAACCCTAGCTTTCTCATTGCCCACTTCACCACCTCTCTAGGGACTCTGTTAAAGGCCTTTTCCAAATCAACAAAAAAAAAAAAAATACAATTCCCTCTTCTTTCCAATATATTTTTCCTGAAGCTTTCGAACAATGAATATGGCATCAGTGGTCCCCCTACCTGGCATAAACCCAAACTGCATCTCATCGATATTCACTCTTTCTCTCATCATACCTTCTAGAACTCTCTCCATTATTTTCATTATCTGATCTAAGAGCTTTATACCTCTGTAATTTCCCCTTTCCAGGGCATCACCCTTCCCTTTGTACACATTTACAATTACACTCTTCAGCCAATCATCTGGGACAACACACTCATATATAATCATATTTATCAGGTCAGTGACTAACCTCACCCCAGTATTTCCTGAGGCCTTCAACATTTCGACAGTCAACCCAGACACACCTGCCGCCTTCCCCACCCGCATTCTGCCTATTGCCTCACTCACAGTAGCAGCGTCAATCAAAGGCCAAGGGTCAAACACTGGATCTGCTAGCTCCAAACCTTCCATATCCCAGTCAAACTCCTCATTCAACAACCGGCTATTATACTCTCTCCATGCATCTTTAATATCCCAACTGTTCATCACTACCCTTCCTTCATCATTCTTCACACACTGCTCGCATACAATATCTCGATTATCCCTCTTCACCTGATTTGCCACCCTAAAAATCGTATTTTTCCTTCCTCCATGATTTAGATTATCAAGTTAAAGTCTCTGTGACTCAGACTTCGCCCTGGATACCTCTCTTCTAGCCCTGCGCTTGGCAGCCAAGTACTCCTCCCTGTTACCACCCTCCTTTCATTCCCGGAAAAGTGTTCTTTTCTCCTTAACTGCGGCTTCTACACCCTAATCCCATCACCAAGTTACTTCTTGTCTTGGTGGGCCTCATGTCCAACCGCATATTGCATCGGTATCCCTCAAAAGGTTGTTCTTAAGGGCTCTATACTCTTCATTAACGCCTCTATCTACGGCTCCCTGTTCAGCCACCACTCTCCTCATGTCACTATAAAAGGCATCCCTTACTGACTGGTTTCCCAGCTTCCATATTTTCCTCCTAGGTACATATGTCCTCCTTCTCATCACTCGTTCCTTAAGCACCATGTCACAAATCAGCAGTTTGTGCTGCTGCACACACTCCTCGCTTCCTATAACTTTAACATCCCTCACTAACCTCCTATCAACCTTCTAACCAGAAAATAATCTATCTGACTGCTATTTCCCCCGGACTCGTACGTAATCAACCGCCTCATTCTTTTTCTAAAATGTGTGTTGCACACAATCATGTCCATAGCCTCCCCAAACTCGAGTATTCTTTCCCCCTTCCGCATTCCTCACCACACCATATGCACATCCTCCATGGACTCCTTCATAACCTTGGCCTGATCATCCACATGACCATTTAAATCCCCTCCCAGAACCACTACCACATCATCGCCCATACCACCTACTACACGTATTATATCATCCCAAAATCTATCCTTCTCTGCGTCAGCCAATCTTACCCGTGAAGCATACGCCGATATAATTGAAATCATTTTCCTACCGATCAAAATTTTCACTAACAATATCGTATCACTTACTCTCATAACATTCATGACATATTCCACCCATTTCTCCGCAACCAAAACACCCACACCCACATCCCCATATCCGTCAGAAAATTTCATTCTGCTGAGACAGGATCTCTAGTAATGAAGGCGATATTCAAGGTTGTATCCAACTATGTAAGTTTAAAAGTCTACCCTAGCCTAAGTAAAATCATCTCGATATAATAAGCACAAACAAAAAGGAACGTACAGTATTTGTGCAAATGTAAATAAACACTAATTTAACGTCGTATTTTCTTTGGGTGTGCTTGGAATGTGTTAAATTGAATACCTTTCGATAAAAAGTTCAGTTTAATTGTATGCTTGCTTACACTCTACATTTTTCATTAATATAAGAATTTTTTTCTAGTACTGAAGCTCAATGCAGCCATGACTAACCCATATAAATTAAAATGTCTGCACAAACCTGAATAAAATCGTCTACAGACAGGAAAAATTAACTGATTAAGACATCATTATGTTGTAAGGGTTAAGATCTTTGATATCCATGAACATGCTGATATGTTTCTAAAAATGTTTAAATATTCTGCAAACCACATTTTGAATATCTCCAAGAGAACTTAGAATATGTTGAAATGTAAATGTAAGCATCACTCACCTGCAAAGTATCTTCATCTTACCAGTGGAAGACTGATAGCGGATTAAGTCCGTATGTTCGTTCCCGTTAGCGATATCCTAACTCTCCCTTAGCCATATGCTTTGCACGGCACGCCTTCATGTAATCTTGTATGTTACTGAAACAAACTATGTCTATATCTAAAATAAGCGTATCATACAAGGGATTTTTAAGGTGTGGTATTATGCAAAATATATCACATATTATAAGGTGCTGCGAAATATCATCTACAATCGAAAATATAATTTGTAGATACTAGCTCACTGTTGCGTAATCTCAACTGATAATACTATATGTGGAGAACGTTTTATCACCACAGTATTCATGACCCGAACTGAAACAATAACCGCGTTGTACTTTGGAGACGACTGGAACAACAAAAAGTAAAAGCCTGTCTTGATGACTCATTTGACAGAGGAACTCTGCCCGATCGCTGATCATTCAGTGTATCTTGGATATTCATAAATAAAAATATTCAGGGTTGCCAACTCAGTCTGTCTATCTATCTATCTACCTATCTATCGTTTTGAGTGCCGTATCAATCTATCTGTCTCTCTGTACACAGACACCTTAATTCTTCCCGGAATAGGTATAAAAGAATCACCTGTATATCATGCTCCAAGTTAACAAATCCAAATCCACAGATATCGTTAGACTAGTTCTTAGAAATCGCGGCAATCAGAAAATGGCTAGAAAAAGTGCTAATAGCTCTAACATATAGCCAAACCTGCATAAAAATATCTACAATATTCCCAACTTTCCTATCACCAGACAGAAAAACTTGTTTAGCGAAAACAAACTTTAACTTGGGAGCTTCGGAGCAGACCAACACATCCATGGGGAGGTGGCAGCCAAACCCTTTACAAACTTTGCAGCCATCAGGGGCCACCCTCAGCCGCAGTTGTCAGGGATCAGCCTCAGCTCCAGGTTTCTAGCTCTACTGTACGAAACCGTCTTCACGCAGCCGGCCTGCCGTATATCACACAATACTTACCATCAAGGAATGTTAAGTACGAGGCATCGCATGAACAGATTTGCATCTGCACTACGTTACGTTAATGAAGATATACCTTTGTGGGCGAGAACTTCCGTATTTTCTGAGAAAACATTCGACTCCACCAATGATAGCTACCTACACACAAGATACTTTATGGATACCATTGGTGACATGGACAGGATACTGATCAACATGAATTTAGTGGAGACGCCAAGTCGTTAGGTTAATGAAATATCCTCTTTCCTCCCTAATTCCTCCCTCCCCTCCCATCCCCTCTTCCATTCTCTCTTTACTTACCCTTCCTGTCTTCTTTGTTTTCAATCTCTACCTCTTCTTCTCTCTAACTCTTTCTCTGCTCCATCTTGCTCCATCTCTTCCTCTCTCCCTTCTCCTCCTCCTCTGTTCCTTCTTTTATCCCTCTTCCTCCTTCTGTGATTCTCCCCTCTCTTAATTATTTCCCTTTCCCGCTCCTTCTGCTCCTTGTCTCCCTCCTTTCATTTGCACCCGTCCGACTCTTTCGCGTCATCCCTGCCCCCTGCTCCTTCTCTCTCTCTCTCTCTCTCTCTCTCTCTCTCTCTCACACACACACACACACACACACACACACACACTCACCCACACACACACCCA
>JAGKTI010010423.1:17094-27094 GCA_018397915.1 Birgus latro
CGACACACACACACACACACACACACACACACACACAGACACACACACATGTAACTCTAAATATTAGTAAACTCTAGCATATATATAACTTGTATATTATAGGAGGCTAGAGAGAGTGAAAGAGAGATAAGGAAGTGGAGCTATTGCAAGGTGTTACCTGACGAGCCCAGGAAGTGGCAGACTTTACACTTTCTACCGTGGGAAGCTGATACATACATACAGACATACACACATACAGTGTTCTAGAAGGTTCCGGGGGATGCTTAGTACACGTGACGAGGCTTTCCTTACAACAGAGGGAAAGGGAGGAGATGCAGATTGACGAGAGAGGGCAAAGAGGCAACACACTACACAGAAGATGGAGAAGAGAGCCCCTAGAGTTATCTAGCATACAACCGCTCTTGTGTTATTCGCACTAAGTCAGTTTTGATCTTCCATTGAAGACAATAAAAACTAAGATCACTCCAAATTATGTTTAAATTTTCCCTGAAGTTATTTATCCACAACGCCTTCCGGCCATCGCCTACGAGATTGGTGTGCAGCGGTAATTACGAGTCCACTACATTACTTACATTGGCTACACCGGTAACATCGAGCCGACTACACCTCACGAATTTATACAAGGCTCATCCAACGCTTATTCCTGAACCGCTGCAACGGTACACTACAACATTTGATATACTACAGTAAAATACGAACCAACGCCTACCAGCCAACAAGTCTACGAGCCTATAAGCCTACAAATCAAGAAGTCTACGAGTTTACATTATCAAAACTGATAAAGGAGCAACGCTACAATTGAAGTAACGAGTTTATACGCAACTTACTTTTGTCCCTAATCACGTCTCTACAAGTAACTCTGCAAGCATCTCAAGAAACTACAATTCTACGAGAACAAGCGAGTATACGGCAAGGAGAACGAGTTACGAGTGAGGAAGAAACAACCAAACAAAGTAGCGAGAGGACTTACGTACCACGCCTACAATTCTGCAGTGAAGTTCATAAGAAAGACGATACGGTAACCAAGATCAGCTTCAGTTCTACAGTTGATTCTACATTACCAAGAGACAAGACAAACAATCCTCCATTTTTTACGACGAACCAGTGAACTACGATTATCAAGACTGCAACGCAACGAGCAAATAAACCAATTGACTCAACACCACAACTAACATAAACCCCACCCTCTCTCCAACCTCAACCTACCCCACTTAAGCGAAAAGGGCGAGTACAACTACCACCCCACAACTAGACAAACCCCCACCAAACCCCACGTAATCCCAACCACCCTACGTCCTCAACCACCACACTAACGCAGGGCTGACAAGGTCAAGACGAGGCAGCACACCGGAGCTCTCACTCACCACTCATCTTACTCATCGTTACTCAGTTCCCCACCACGGCTGCCAGAATGAGAAGTCGCTGACGTAAGGTTTTGCTGAGGAGCCAAGAACTATCACAACACTGTGTCAGCCAGCCCGTGCCTGACAGCAGCAATTCACCACCTACACCACAACTACTCACCATTCCCACCACGGTAAAAATTTAGTAAGTTACACAGTTACTTCATTTATACAATACACAGTGATAGTCAAAAATCTTCTGCACAAACAAATAACAGGTACTTTATAGTTACAACTTACATTAAATACCTACTTCAATTAACTACATTATCTCAGTCAATAAGTGCTTGTACCAACAATAACATTTATATACTGTATATACTGTATATTCATTCATTTACTATACCATTAATTTACTCCCAACAATTGCTACATTTATACATACATAAAACACATGTTTTATTATTAGAACTAATCAATCATCAGTCTACAAGTGAAAAATAAAATACACCATCACATTAACCCAGTAAACGATTAACAGAAAATTAACAAACAGTTATTAAATAAAGCTATCTATTGTGCCCAGACAAATTAAATTATAAGGAAAAGAAAAGAAACAAACAATATGGCAACAACGAATGACGTTAGCAAGATTGGACATCATCTTTCATACAACTCCGATGATAAAGACTTTCACTCAATGCTGACTCATACACTGCCACATACACAACACAGATACGAACTAACAACAAGAGATAGTATATAGTTTATTGTATATAATGTAAATATTTTTATAAAATTACAAAATAGGTGGTTATATAGTCACATAATACTTAATGTTAAAAAAAGGTCTCAACGATTAGCCATCAATTATACGACCTCGGACACCACCAAAAAAAAAAAAAACACGAATGATGAAAATAAAAATAATGTAAAAATAAATTATGATCACATACCAACAAAATGAAAGTAGATGCAACTGTTATTATATATGTCTGAATGTTTATGTATATCTATGAACTATATATGTGAAGCAACGAACAAAGCCATTGTCTCCGAGAGGCAGTTGCAAGGTACACTATCACTATCAACGACCGCAGCATGACTGCATTCGCAACCATTATGAATTTTATAATACATTTTGTGTAATATTACTATAGCAAGATGACTCATTCATAATATAATTGATTGCTGTACCATGCTACTGAGTTACTAATATTGTAATTATATGCATGGGCAAATATTTAGGTGTCGTAACTTACTATGTATCATTCAATGTGATTGTACAATACTACAATACTACGGCAATTAATACTTCCTATAATGTTATTGTGCAGTTATTACAATACTACTTCAATTACTACAATTCTTACAATAGTGCAGTTACTACAATATTGCTGTAATTGCTACAATATTAACTACAAACGCTAACATTAATACAATTATGTACATTGCAATATTACTAAAATTAATTAATACAATTATTTAATAATTACATTCATACAATGTAATTACAATATTCCTTCAATTCTGTTATTACCAGAATTACGTATTTCCATTACTCATCATACAAGTTGAGTGTACTATTAGGCATTACATAGGGCATAGAACCATATATTGTAATGACTCAGTAATTTTAACCATTGCACATTTGTGCTACTCTATCACTACAATATATCACACAATGCTCAATTTTATTACATAATAGTATCATACATATTCATACGATGTAACAACTTAGTAATATTACCATTAACATTTCCAATTTGCTACCTACGTTACTTCATCAGTCAAGGCATACATACACATAGTTTTGAAACCTAATATTCCAATGCAGAAATCTTATGCCTTAGAAATATCAGTAATTGTTCATGTATCATTCATAATAGATAATCTGTTCACTCTTACTCCCTTAAGAACATTCAAGTGAGACCCACTGAGTACAGACAGATTGCACATATGTGAATATTTCAACTAGAAACTTTTATATTAAAATAATAATAATGATAATAATGTTATTCTAATAACAATGTCACTATAATTCATATATATGCAATACAAATATGTATATTAGTAGCTCTTGCTGTACTCTTAGCATTGTAAAGCACTTTGCATATAGGCATATATCTATACAATATTCAATATACCTGAAATTTTTGCTCACTCTTTTGCATATAAAACATGTTTACAACTATTTAATATTACTATGTGTAACTATTGCAATGCGTCGTGGGTCCGCCGTTGGGGGTTACCGAGCGATGTCGTAACTTTAAATATTAGTTGTGTACCATAGAGAGGTAGAGAGAGTGAGTAAGATAGAAGGGGGAAAGGAAATGACGCTTGCAGTCTGAGGCAGACCAGATTGCATGGTGTCATCAGCTCCACTAGGAAGTGACATGGCTCGCACTTTTGTCACCAAGGAAGAGACACACACACATACAGTGTTCTAGAATGATTTTGGGCACGCAGAATCCACGTGACAAAGCTTTCCTTAGACAAGAAAACACAGGACGAAATTCAGATTGACGAGAGAGGACAGAAGGGCAACACACTACGCAAGAAGTGGGAGAAGAGAACCCCTAGAGTTATCTAGCATACAACCGCTCTTGTGTCATACACACACTAAGTTAATCTTGAACTTCCCTTGAAGACAATAAAACTAAGGTCACTCCAAATTATATTTAAATCTTCTCTGAAGTTATTTATCTACTACCGCTTCTGGCCAACGCCTACGAGATAAGCACACCTAATCTCTTGGAAGCAGATTTCACAAGAAATGTAATATGTTCTTTCCAAGATAAATCCCGATTGAATGAAACCCCAAGCATGTTCAAGGATTATACAGGATTGAGCTGGATATTATTAAAAATTAGTGGGTACTCCTGTGGAAGATTGTGTCAGGTTGATAGGTGTAAGAACTGAGTCTTTGTTGCATTAAAAACAAGATTATTTTTACCCCATTCAGAGATACGAGCCAAGTCAGATATTAGGTGTGCCTTAGCCTCATCCCGAGTTTGTTGAAGTAACTGCTGGGATGGACGTTGCGAGAACCAAGTGGAAAGGTGAAGGATGGAATGATCAGCATATGAGTGGATAGGGTTAGATGTATAGCTTAGAGGGTCATTGATGAATAAAAGGAAGAGAGTTGGTGATAGGACAGAGCCCTGAGAAACAACACTGTTGATAGATCTAGGAGAAGAACGATGGCCGTCTACAACAGCGGCTATAAAACGACCAGAAAGGAAGCTAGAGATGGAGGCACAGATAGAAGGATTGAAACCGTAAGAGGGCAGTTTGGAAATTAGGTATTTATGCCAGACTCGATTGTAAGCCCTTGAGATGTCAAGTGCAATGGCAAAGCTTTCGCCAAAGTCCCGAAAGGAGGATGACCAGGAGTCTGAAAGGTAGGTAAGAAGATCGCCAGTGGAGCTTCCCTGACGGAACCCATACTGACGATCAGAAAGAAGGTTGTGCAAGGAAAGATGCTTTAACATTTTTCTGTTAAGATTTGACTCAAATATTTCTGAGACACAGGATGTTAAAGCAATTGGACGATAGTTAGAGGGTTGGGAATGGTCACCCTTCCTTGGGATTGGCTGAATGAGAGCAAACTTTCAGCAAGAAGGAAAGGTACAAGCTGACAAACAAAGGCGAAAGAGCTTACCTAGGCAGAGTGTAAGCACAGAAGCACAGTTCTTGAGGACAACAGGAGGGACTCCATCAAGCCCATATGCCTTGTTGGTACTGAGGCCAGTGATGGCAGAAAATACATCAGCTGAAGAAATTTTAATGTCAACCATGAGGAAGTCAGAGGAGGGAAGGGATGGAGGAACAGCACCGGAATCGTCTAAGGTGGAAATGGAGGAGAAACTCTGAGCGAAGAGATCTGCTTTATCAGTAGAAGAAATAGCTATAAAGCCATCAGAGTAGAAAAGAGGAGGGAAGGATGATGAGGTAAAGTTGTTAGAAAGGTTTTTGGCAAGGTGGCAGAAGGAGTTGGAAGAACTTGGTTGGAGAGTTAAGAGCATTTAGTACGGATGAAATTATTTTAGCAGAGTGAAGAACAGAGCACGATTCCGGGCAGAAATATAAAAGATGTGATTCAGGGATGGTTTGGCGCCGGTACCTTTTACTGGCCCTCTCCTTGTTGCAGAAAGCATTAGAACAAGCGTGATTAAACAAAGGCTTTCTTGCATTAGGCAAAGGATATGGGAAAGGAATGTATGCTTCCATGCCCGAGAGAATAACCTCCGTAATGCGTAAGGCACACTGAGTTATTATCTGCACGAGTAAGCACATTTTTATGGATTATCTTTTTAAGTTCTATGGACTGCATTCTGTTGCTGGTCAGATTGATTTCCCCGAGTGGCACAAAGGCTATTTCTTTTCCTTGCAATATTATTTTTGTAATAAAGGATATTATTATAATATTATTATCATAATTTTATAATAATATATAATTATTATCATCGTATTAGTATTGTGAGATTTTCTTGAACTCCTGAGTCAGTGAGGATTCTGAGAAGTAGTCCGAGTGAAGTTATGAACGGAGTCACTGACGAGTAGTGAGGGTCACAGTGACTGAGTGTCACTGTGGGAAATTAATGTCATAAATAGATTATAAATACAGTACAGCAATTCACTACTTTACCAACCGATTTACCCTCTGTTTGTGCACTTTGTATTGAGAATTGTAAAGCTGGATTGCGATTGCGGTATTGAGGTAGCAGAACTGCCCATTCCAAGTTTACTGCGGAATTGCCGTAACGGAAGGTAAGGGTCAGAGGTTGCGGAATTGCGATTGAGGAGATGAATTTTAGATTGCGGTGCCCAGCTCTGTGAGAACGTTGGCTTAGCATTGGTACTGTGTTTTAATTATCCCCTGACAATGTGACTCAGAGCACAGAAATCCTGTGCAGTCAGCGGGTTAATGACAGAGGTTAATGTCAGAGGCACGGATCACATTTCATTTTGTTCCGTATAACAGTTCTGGCTCCCGGAATACATCCCAGTCCTGTATCGTGGAATATTTCTGCTTCAAAGTAAATGATTTTCGAAATACCTGCAATAAAAACCAGTATCGTAAATTATTCCTGGTTTTTAACATCCCTGCCATCCTGTGTGTATATCGTTTATCATCCCGTTTTCTTAAACAACTGCCATTCCAAGTTAGTACCTTATAATGCCCATGTTACCCGCAACATCCACTGCTCAGATGCTTGATCGTGTAACATTAATGGTTGCTGAAATATTTGCCCTCCTAATTCTGTATCGTAAGGCATTCTTGGTTCCTAAAAGACCTGGCTTTCATAATTTGTGGTTATTCATAATTCCTGAACAGATTATTCCCAAACTCCCTGCAACCTTCTGTTGTATCTTAAAGGACTACAAGATGAAGGAACCAAAGGCCAGGAACCAGAAAAATTGTTCCCTCCAAGAAAAAAAAAAAGATAACAGAGAGCCAAATTCAAGATCCGATCATTTCAAGATGCCTGGAAAATCTGGTTTGAAATACTGGAGACCATAGGCAGTACGAAATACACTCAGAGGGAGACAGTTACAAAGCTGACCTGCACACATGAAGGACTGGTAATAACGGTTACCTCTTGCGTTACAGAGTCGGACAGAAAAGGATGAGATCTTGTTGCTAGACGGGTACTACGTGCGCACCGTAGTAATGGAGGGATGGAAGCAGACAGCTCAGAGGAGCAGCGACCATTGGAATTGCGATAGAAAAAAAGATAAAGATGCAACAGTGCGGCAAAGAGAGGTTGAAGGGAGCCAGTAAGAGGAGGAGAGTTATTAATAAGATGAAAAACCTTTGACTCCACTTTGCTGAGAAGAGCTGTATGTGGGGAGCCTGTCCACACATGAGAGTTGTACTCCACACAGGGGCAAATAAAGCCCGTGTTTAAGTCAATGACTGTGCAGGAGTAAAGAAGGCACAGAGTCGGCTTAGCACACCTAATCTCTTGGAAGCAGATTTTACAAGAGAGGTAATATGATCTTTCCAAGATTAATCCCGAGAGAATGAAACCCCAAGTACGTTTAAAGATGATGCAGGATTGAGATGGATATTGTTAAAAATTAAGGAATACACTTGCTGAATATATTGTCAGGTTGAAAGATGTAAATTTTTTTTTCATTAAAAACAAGATTACTTTTACCCCAATCAGATATAAAAGTCAAGTTAGACATTAAATGTGCCATAGCCTCATCCCTTGTTTACTGAAGTAACTGCTAAGATGGACGCTGCTGCAAGCGAATGGGAAGGTGAAGGGTGGAGTCATCAATGCATGAGTGGATAAGGTTAGATGTACAGCTTAGGTCATTGATGAATAGAGGAAAGAGAGTTGGTGATAGGACAGAACCATGAGGAACACCACTATTGATAGCTCTAGGGGAAGAACGGTGGCCGTCTACAACAGCTTCTATAGAACGACCGGAAAGGGAGGGAAGGCAAATATGGTAGGATAGAAACCGTAAGAGAGCAGTTTGGAAAATAAGATATATACCACACTCGATCGAAAGCCCTGAGATGTCAAGTGCAATGACAAAGCGTTCGCCGAAGTCTCGAAAGGAGGACGACCAGGAGAGTGAAAGAAATGTGAGAAGATCGCCAATGGAGTGTCCCTGGCGAAAACCATACTGACGATAGGAAAGAAGGTTGTAATAGGAAAGATGCTTTAAAATTTTTATTTAAGAGTAGACTCAAAAACTTTTGAAATATATGATGTTAAAGCAGTTGTGTGATAGATAGAGGGATGGGAATGGTCACCTTCTGTAGAAGAAGCTGACTGAGGGCAGACTTCCAGCAAGAAGGAAAGGTACTGTATATGTCTGGGACGGGATTCTCAAACATGCTTCCCTATCGTAACGTAGTTTTTAAAGGAAGAATTAGAATGGGAATATTTTTCATTCTTTTCTCTGATAATCCTGCAGAAAACCTATATAAGTTGCTGTAATTTTAGTCTCGTAACTAAGATTAATATATGAAGCTAGAACAGAAGATAAGGAAGACTAGACAGCTTCCTTGTCCTTCTTGCAAGTTAAAACCTGAGTCACACTTGGGAATTGATCGTAAGTGCATTTATGGACCCTGGTCCTCGTTCTTAGAATATTCCAGGGTATTTCTACAAAATGTATATCATCACCAGTCTAAATTATACAAAAATCTTCGTTTCCATATCGTAGAATTCTTCCGTAAAAAAATCTACCATGCCAAGTCAATAACACAGTTATTCCTTGTTGGTTAAATAACTTTTGTCCAAATAGCGTTGCAGATGCAGGGGAGGGATCGTCACGCTCCATCACATTAACCAGTCCATAGTTACTTGTTTGTTTCTCAGTGCAATGTTCATGGTAACGTTCTCCGAGGGTAGTGAGGCTTTAATGCACTGAAACAGAGGAACACCAACAAACTCAATACGAGTTCCCTGTAGTTAGGGAGGCGGTAGCTCGATCGGTAGAGAGTTGGCTTGTGGTCCCGTGGGACCCAGGTTCGAATCCTCGCTGGTGCAGGGAACAATTTAAGGATTTGAATTTCATTAAATCAGGCTTTACTGATCTACCAGAAGACCCGCCGACATGTCGTAAAAATGACCCCGCTAATACCAATACACCAGTTCTGTATGAGACAGCCCTAGCATGTATTCAATATGGACGGTGGGTGTTAAGCGCCGAAGTGGTGACATGTAGACTGTAGGAGGACGACTGGGCCTTGATAGCAGGCTGTGAAGCCTATGCCCAGAGTCGGACACATAAAAAAAAAAAAAAAAAAGTTGCAGATTACAGTCAGCCGTATCATGCTTAACCTTCGCCGAGCCTCCTCCTTACAAAAATAGTTATTTATCAGTTATTTATCAAGCTTCTATTTATTATACCTTTAGTACGTTAATAATAGAGTATTAGTTAACGATTTAACATGTAACATATCTGATGATCTGCAAAATGAATGAATGAATGTGTGGTCCGTTTCAGAGGGCAATGCATTTGATAGTTTATTAGGTATTTTACTGTTCTATTCCTGTGTCTGAAGCCCGCCAACCTCATGTATCTTAGAGATAATGGGTGTGGATGATGATGATAATGATGATAAACTTACTATATAACAGACAGTTGTTTAACTATTTGATTGCTGTATTTTTTCTTGACGAAGCAAAATAGTTTACAACGAGCCTTTATAATTCCCTGGGTTTGCCAACAGCAGAAAATTGACACAACAGTTTTAGCTGACAAAATCTGTTAGAATTTCTGTCAGCTGTACAAAAATGTTCTGTTGTTACCCAGAACACAATGTGAGTCAGTGCTTTCGCCTTAGCAGCTCGAAAAAGTAGAAAAACTGTTCAGTATTCTCCTCGGATTTTGCACTGGACTGAAGAGATTATAGTATTCTCATCAGATTTTCTACTGGACTGAAGAGATTAATAAATAAAAAATCCATAATTGAAATAAATAATTTTACATCAGGGCAGATCATTGCCTAAAAATTGCTACCTCAGTGCTTTCACCCAAGGATATGTAAAATGATGGGAAAACGAGGAGAAGACACATCAAAGTTTTATGAGACTTGAAAGGATTTTTATAGGTAGGGAATCAGTAAGTGTAATTTGCTGTTTTACAAATGATATTATTTTGACGTCAACGCTTTCACCAAA
>JAGKTI010010424.1:0-28541 GCA_018397915.1 Birgus latro
GACAGAAAATGGCACAAATAACTCAACTCGCATCAAAAACCACTAACTGGAAATGCTTTTTAACACATAAATAATCAGTAATACACCCGAGGCACAGATCACATCCTTCTTTGGAAACCATAGCAAGAAGAATTTGAATTTTCAACCCAGAAGGAATCATAGACCGCACTTCAAATTGATTGGTAGAATACCATCACGTTACCTAAAGTATGCTTATGAGTGGGTGAAACAGACCTAGCAGACGCGCAGTCGAAGGAAAGAGAAACACATGTACGAATGCACACATTTTTCACACAGACTGGCCGAGTGAAGATCCAAGGTATGTTTTTTCGGGAAATTATAATTAAATTCATTATCTGTGTAAATATCAATTTCCGAATGGGATTATGAGGGTTCATTATCATTCTTAGGTAATATACTATGTGTTTATGGTGGTAATATTCCTGAACTGAATATTGGCAACTTGTAAAATAATACCCTTGAAAGTAGCAGCTGTGGTTCAGTGGGTTAGATCACTCCACTGTGGCTGAAGGGTGGGAGATTTGAGTCCACCCAAGGGTCATTGATAGACAGCAGGAAGGGCATCCAGTCATGAAGTGCTACATGCTTCAAACTGAAGTCCTCTGCTCAGGGGCAACATCTTAGCCCTCACTGGAGAAGGGGCACGGCATTATTTAAAAAAAAAAAAAAAAAAAAAAAAAAAAATCAACCATTTCCATTGGCAGGGAGTTCCATGTGTGAGCTACCTCACTGGAAAAGAATCTTCTGGATTCTACGTAGGAACGTTTGGTTTTATTTTACAAGTGCGCAATATGGAACCCAGTAAAATAAGGGTCATAGACAAGTAGGTCATCAAAAAAGAACTTTTTCTATAAATTTGATACCATTTGCCAATGCATAACAACCAAAGTATTTATACCGGTACTGTACCTAAAAACCTACCTCTTCGCCTGAGCATCATACACGTACGTTCATATACCCGTCTACACCCGACTTTCTGGATATGCGCTTCTTGCTGCCTTTTTTGGGCTTGTGTACTTGTAGAATTTTACTGGTTAGGTTAGGCCCATTCAACACATAACAGATAAAGTTGTTGTCCAACAATAGGGGTGTATTGTGTATGGTACTTGTAAAATTTTACCGAATGTTCAATATATATCTTGAATGAGTGACTCCTTGTGCCAAGTGCAGGTGCTAGGACAAATTAATCTTCAGGTTTGATGCTAGATAATCCACTGAAAATTCTGTAGCAATATATCATATCCTATCTCAGCAGCCTTCCCTTGATAGAGTACAGGCCCAGGATATGAAGTCTTTCTTCGTAGGGGAGATGTTCAAGACTTCTGATTTGCTTGATCCAGCTGCACTGTATAAATTGTAGCAGTTTCAAGTCATTAGCATATCCAGAATTCCAAATAGGAGATGCAAAGTCAAGAGTGGGACAGATGTCAGTTATGAATAAGGAATACAGTAAAACCTTGAAATAATGGGCTCCAGCATACTGGAAATAATTCACTTTTATCGGACTCGAGGAGCTGACCAGACTAAATTCATGTATATCGGAGAAAGTCCAATAAAGCCAGAAGTAGTCCGGACTGCCTGATCACTTCAGGTATGTTCACAATAAGGTAATTGAATTACATGTTTATCAGTGTACAGTGCTGTTATATATATTATACAGGGTACCATTTGATTTTTACAGAAAATGAATAATGAACAGCAAGCCTCGGACCAGGACTGACCAAAAGTTGACGACAAAGGAACGGACAAAGGACGAGATAAAGATTGCGACCTTGAATGTGAGGGGTATGAATGATGAGGTGAGAGAGAGAGAGATTGTACAGGTGCTTGAGAGTGCGAAAGTGGATATATGTGGAATAACTGAAACTAAATGGCGAGGTGAGAGTGTGAGAGAATGGGAATATGGGTGGGGTATATGCGCAGGAGTGGGTGAGAATGAGAGGGCGAAAGAGGGAGTCTGTATTGTTGTGAGCAACAGGTGGAAGGAGAATGTAAGAGAGTATGGATCAGTTGGGTCAAGGATTGTGTGGGTAAGAGTGAAAGTTGGACTACAAATGTGGGCAATTGTGTACGTGTATGCGCCAACGCAAGATCGTGTAAGTAGAGTGAGAGAAGAGTTTTGGACAAATGTGGAAGCCTGCTTGGAAAAGTTTGAAAGGAATGAGAGAGTGTTTCTGATTGGAGATATGAATGGAACAGTAGGGAATGAGAAGGTGGATGGAGTGGTTGGTGAGTGGGGTGTGCCTGCAGAGATGGATGAGAATGGCAGTGCTTTAGTGGACATTTGTGCTGGGAGGGGGTTGGTGGTAGTTAATACCCTCTTCAGGCACAAAATGATCCATAGGTATACATGGCGAGTGGTGAGAAGAGAGGACCGGGGAATGAATGAACGGAAGGCAATGATTGACTATGTGTGTGTGGATGAAAGGATGAGAAGATGTATAATGGATGCAAGAGTATATAGAGGTTGGGGGAGTGGACTTTCTGACCACCACTTGGTGGTGGCCGGAATCAGAGTCCAAACAAGATGGAGGAAGAGAAGAAGGGAAAGACAGGAGGAAGTATGTGTTACAAGGAGGGTAGAAAAGTTACAAGAGGATGGAATAAAGGCTGAATATAGAAGGGAAGTGGAGGAGCGATTGGGTAGATATAGATTGGAGCAGATGGGGGACGTGGAGGGTGTGTGCAAGGTATTCACAGAAGAAATCTGTGCAGCATGTGAGGTGGTGTGTGGGGTGAAGAGAAGACGAAAGGGGGTTCAGGGAACAGCATGGTGGACTGAAGAGGTGAGAGAGGCTGTGGCACAAAAGAAGAAAGCATATAATGAGTGGATGAGGAACAGGGGCAACGAAGAAGCTGAGAGACGGACGAGAGAGTTATATGTAGTGAGGAGGAGAGAGGTGAAAAGATTAGTAAGAGAGAGTAAGAAGAGAGTGGATGAGGAGTTTGGAAGGAATTTGAGTGCAAAGTGGAGGGAATGTAAGAAAATGTTCTGGAAGGAGGTAAAGAGAGCTAGACAGGGTGCCAACGAAGTCAGTGGGGGTGTGAAAGATAAAAATGGTAGATTACTAGTGGAGAAGGGAGAAAAAGTAAACAAATGGAGAGAACACTTTAATGAACCGTTGAACATAGAGAATGAAAGTAATGCAAGTATAAGTGGCTGGGGAATGGCAGGGAGAAGGAGGGGTGTGAGAAGAGAGGAAGAAATCACCAGGATGGAAGTGGTGGAAGCAATGAAGAAAGTTAAAATGGGGGAAAGCCCCAGGAATTGATGGAGTGTGTGGTAAAATGCTGAAGCATGGGGGAGAGATAGTAATAGAATGGATGTGGAAGGTGTGCAGTTTGGCTTGGGAGGAGGGTAGAGTCCCGGAGGATTGGAAGTCAGGTATAATTATTCCTCTGTACAAAGGAAAAGGGGAAAAAGCAGTGTGTGGTAATCATAGGGGCATTTGCCTTCTCAGTGTAATAGGAAAAATATATGGTAGGATACTTATTGACAGAGTTAGGGAAATTACTGAGGAATTAGTTGGAGAAGAACAAGGAGGTTTTAGGAAGGGAAGAGGTTGTGTAGACCAGATATTCATTCTTAGATCCGTAGTGGAAAAGTTTCTAGAGAAGGGCAAGAAGTTGTATGCAGCCTTCATGGATCTGGAGAAAGCATATGACAGGGTGGATAGACAAGGTTTGTGGAAGGTATTAAGAATATATGGAGTGGATGGGAAGTTGTTGAAGGCAGTGAAGAGTATGTATGAGGGTGCTAAGGCTGCAGTGCGTGTGGATGGCAAACTGAGTGAATCTTTCCATTTGAAGGTTGGATTGAAACAAGGATGTGTCATGTCTCCATGGTTGTTCAATCTGTATATGGATGGGGTTATAAAAGAGATACAAGGTCTGGCAGTGGATGTTGGAGTGGCCCTAGTGAGAGAGGGCAGTGTGTGGAAACTCCCTGTACTGTTGTTTGCAGATGATACTGTGTTGTTGAGTGAAGACGAAGGGGAGCTGCAAGGCTTGATAGATGAGTTTGGGAGAGTGTGTAAGAAACGGAATCTAAAGGTGAATGTGGGGAAGAGTAAAGTGTTGGTCTTCGAGAGAAGTGAAGCCAGTGAGTGTACAGTGAGATTGGATGGGAACGATATGGAGAATGTGAGTGAATTTAAGTACTTGGGCAGTGTGATGAGTAAGGATGGAAGTCTGGAGGGTGAAGTGCTCGAAAGGGTGCAGCAGGGAAGGAAGGTTGCTGGTTCGTTAAAGCAGTGATAAGAAACAGGGACGTGAGCATGGAAGTGAAAAAGTTGTTACATGACAGTATTGTGATACCAGCTCTGACATATGGAAGTGAAGCTTGGACCCTGTTGGAAGGACAGAAGTCAAGAGTGAGAGCAGTGGAAATGAGTTATTTGAGAGGAGCATGTGGAGTCACATGGAGAGACAGACTAACAAATGAGGAAGTGAAGGAGCGTTGTGGTGTGGTTGAGGATGTGATGGGAAGCGTTAGGAGAAACACGTTGAGGTGGTTTGGGCATGTGGAGAGGATGGAGAGTGAAAGATTGACGAGGAGAGTGTATGTGAGTGAGGTGGAGGGGGCGAGAGGGAGGGGGAGGCCGAGGATGGGATGGAGGGATGGAGTGGAGAGGTATATGAGAGAGGGGGGTGTGAGTTGGGAGCGTGGTAGTGAAATGGCAGGGGACAGAGTGACTCGACATGGAGGCGATTTGTTTGTGGCCACCCCGTTCGGGATTGAGGCGTCTGGCAATAATAGATAGATAGATAGAATAATAAGTGCGGTACAGCTGTGGTACTGAAAAGTTAAAAAACGTTGGTGTGATCCAGACTAATATCTGATACATCGGAAAAAGTCCGGTTTAGCAGGGGGAAGTCTGGATGTCGCTTTCATCAGAATTTTGCTTTTTTTGGAATGGCTTGGGACCCAATTAGTCCGTTATAGTGAGGTTTTACTGTACATAAATTGAGTTGTGCCGCAAAATGACACTTGACTTGAGTAGATAGTGGCAACACTTCCAGCTTTTGCAGTAGAGTCTTACATAGCAATGGAATTTCAGGTTGGTATCTATTGCTACACTAAGTTCTTTGTGGGAAGAATAGGTTTTAACCCATACCATCCCAGGCATTTTTGCAATTTTATACCCACCCAATCCCAGATCAAAAATGGAAAAAAAAATTGTTGCATAAAACAATCCAAAAGGACATTTAAATCAAGGAAAAGCAAAAAATGGTACTCCTTATAGGAGAAATAAGAGCAGGATGGCCGTCTGTCGTGTTTTTAGCCCAGTTTCCCAAGCCATGAGCGACGTTTTCCCACCCAGCTGGGTGGGACGAGAGAGAATGGGGGGTTCCCTGCTCTCAATATCCTCCTCCATTGACTCATATTCCTCCCCAGAAGAGTCATCCAGGTCTTCCTCGTCTGAAGAATCACTAAATCAAGGGACTGGAGGGTCTATGTGAATATTTCATCAGCCTCCTCCAGCCCAATGAGGCGGAAAAATGGCGTGATTTTCGCAAAATTCTGACACTATGACGGACAGTGGCACACTGATGTTACCCACCCACGCAGAACCAAACTAATTGCTACAAGTGCTTGTGCACAGTACAGTATTCTCAATACGTTAAGCTACTCCTTAGCAAAAAATTAGCTAGATTGAAGCAGCCGTGGCTCAGTGGGTTAGAGCGCTCCGCTCTGGCCGTAGGGCCGGAGGATCGAATCCACCCAAGGGTCATTGGTAGACATCAGGAAGGGCATCCAGTCATAAAATGCTACACGCTCCAATCCAAAAATGGCCGACACATGCAAGCACGTTGCATCCTTCAAAAACGAAACGAAACGATTGAAGCAGTTTGAGACGCGCTACAGCGCTTGAACTTAGCTGTCGGTACCATCACGTCAATGGAGATGTTTTGTGCTGTTGGCACCATGCCGACGGTGGGAGTGTACGGGTTAATAGGAACACTGTCCAGGTAGTAAAGATGGTCATCCAGAGCTTGTGCACGTGAGTGGGTGAATCTCAAATTTATACATTTATCTGGGGCAGATTTGAGCCCCCAAGACTTGGAAGTGTTGTTGAGTGTTGATATTGTGTTTTAATTCTAATGATGCTGGTTTTACACACCTGGTTGCCTACCCTGTTACCATTTAACAGTAAGGCTCAGTAAGAATCTACTTTTTAAGAATTAGGGCAGCCCAGACCTGCTAGCATGCCAGCCCCATTTCCTATAGCTACACATCATCATCAGCATCATAGAGAATAGAGTAGGGGCTGAGTTTTGTGCCATGTTCAGGATGGAGGTGGAAATAGAGTTTCAAGTCATCAGCAAAGATCATATATTTGCATGTTAGTTGAGAGCCAGTGTAGTTAATAAAGTGCAGTCAAAAACAGAAGAGGGCCAAGTACAGAACCATGAGACACTGTGCCGAGAACTGGTCTGGCTGAGCTAGCATGACCATTTACAGATACTGACATGGCACAACCCAAAAGAAAGCTTTGTATCCATCTAAAGAGATTCTCAGAAATCCTAGTCATAATTAACTTGTCTAGTAGGACCTGGTGATTCACTATCACGTGTACAGTAGAACCCCGTAATTGCCAAACTCAAAATTGGCGACTTCACTGATTAGTGAGTTTTTCCTTCAAAAATGCAAAAAATTACAAAAATTGGCACAATGCTTACAGTAGTTTAAACTTGGCACATGGTTGTACAGTACAACTGTACAACCGTAGTACAGTATACTGTCATTGACGGCCTTCCTTGAGTACTCTCAGTGATGCTTTCGTTGTAAAGTGTTAATAAATAATGCCTCCAAAATGTCCTATACCACCTTCAGGTGGTAAGCCACAGCCTAACAAGCATCCTAAGAAAACCATGACTCATGAGGAGAAAGTGAAAATCCATGATATGGTGAAAGGAGGACAATTGAATTCATCAGTGGCCGGGAAATCTGAAGTGAACGAGAGTGCTGTGTGGTACCTTAAAAAACAAGAGGCCCAAATACAGCATGCTGTGACTACGAGTGCAGCAAATACAGTATAAGGGACAAAGTGGTAACACGTATGGAAGTGGCATTCTTTTTGTGGCTAGGTGATTGTAGAGGTAAAAATATATCACTGAATTCAAACCTCATCCGTGAAAAAGCTCGCAATCTTCACTCCCATTACACAGCTGAAGAAACAGGTAAGGCAGGCTGTTCATCAGACCCTGACCCAATCACTGCAAGCAAGGGCTGGTTTGATCATTTTCGAAAGCGGTTTTCACTGAAACACGTTAAAATTTATGGTGAATCAGCGAGCCGGTAATGAGGCTACCACAGCCTATCCAGCTTTCCAAAAAAAAGTGATTGATGAGAAGGGCTAAAAGCCAGAGCAAGTCTTCATTGCTGATGAAACATCCATGTTCTGGAAAAAAACAATTTCCAGGGCCTACATAAGTAAGCAGGAGGCAAGTGCACCAGTTTTTAAGGTTGCAAAAGATCAATTTACTCTCCTTGTGTGTGGCAGTGCAGCAGGCCACATCATGTAGCCTGGGCTTATCTACAGTGCGGCGAATCCAAGGGCTTTGAAAACCCGAACAAAATCGTCTCTCCCTGTTTAATGGATGTTCAACAGCAAAGCCTGGATGACCAAACTTCTGTTCAGTGATTGGCTTCATAAATGCTTTATTCCAAAGATCAGGCAGTACCTGAGTGATCAGGGCCTGGAATTCAAAGTTCTCCTCATCCTAGATAATGACCCCGGTCACCCAGATCCACAGCATTTAGAAGCCAAGGGGGTTTAGGTTACATACCTGCATCCAAATACCACCTCCCTTATCCAGCCCATGGATCAGAGAGTAATTCGTGCATTTAAAGCCCTGTACACCCATCGGAGCATGCAGAGAATTGTTGAAGCCGTGGATCACAACACTGAGTTTAATCTTCCTACATACTGGTGCAATTTCAACATTGCAGACAGTAACAGTATCTTGCAATCAGCCATGACGGAGCTGAAAAAGGAAACGGTCAAAGCATGCTGGAAGAAATTGTGGCCACAGTGTGTGAACGATCATAAGGGCTCCTCACCAACTGATGTTAAATCAAATGCCATGGATAAGATTTTGAAACTGGCGCGCATCGTGGGTGAGGAAAGTTTCAATGATCTCAGTGCAAAGGAGGTTGACGAGATAGTAGAATCTATTTCAGAAGTCCTAACCGACCAGGAAATTGATGAATTGACAAAGTCCGCCAGTGAAGAAGAGGCAGATCCAGAGAAAGGTGTTCCAGTTGCGGAAGAGGATAAGAGACTATCCCTTGAACGTCTGGCAGGACTGATGCGTAGCTACTAAAAGAAGTGAATGGGAATGTTTATGCACGGGATACTGATATGCAATTCCGGCATGGATTAGAAGAGGTCATAGCTCCTTACAAAGCTGCTCTTAATGAAAAAAGAAAGAAAGAGCACAGCTACCGATATATTTTTCAAGAAAAAAAACAGCCTTATCCTGCTCAGCGACCTTTAGTGCCTCACCTGCCACTGGCGCGAGAGGAAAGATGGAAGGAAGGCTGCAACCTGCAGCCTTCATCACTGACTGAAGATGACCCAGATGAGCCATCCAGTGAACCCGAGCTTATCTAAGCTCGCTTTGCCATGCAGTACCCTTAACCATTCATCATCATCATCACATACTGCACAGACCCCATCATCACCATCATCATCATAATACAGGTACAGTAAACTGTAGTAGCTGCATTAGTATACTGTATTTTCATATTCTAAGCCAATACATAGTCAATTTATGGTTTCAAATATATTTTTGAGTAATGCATTGAGGGTACGCATTTACTGGTAAATGACATTTTCAGAAAGGCGTGAAGAACTAGAGTATATCAAGAATTAATGAGGGGGTTTGGAACATAACCTTTGCTGATTTGGGGGGAGGACTGTAATAAAAAAGAATCGCATCTACTGTATATGCTTCATCATACAGTGGGTAACATAGTTCGTTTCGTTTCATTTTTGAAAGCTCCAACATGCTTGCATGCATCGGCCTTGGTCACCTAATGGCGGCTTTCCATGCTGCTTGATCTATGGCAGCCTTCCTGTTCAGTCCCTTAACCCTGAAGTCACACTTAATGACCTCATGCCACGTCTTTCTTCTCGGTCTACCCCTCGCAACCCCACCCCCAATATTAACACTTCTCACCTTCTGCACCCAATTATCATCTCCCATCCTCTCCACATGCCCAAACCACCTCAGTCTACCTCTCCTCATCACAACACCAGTACACTCCAGTCCCATCCTACCTCTCAACTCTTCGATTGTAAACCCAGCCCCCCTAGGCCTTGCACACAGGGATGCACTGTACATCCACCTAATCATTGTCATTTCTGTATGTTTGAGCCTGCAAGTATCCTCTTCCTTTACTGCCCAAGTCTCACTACCATACAGCATCACACTCCTAACACATGCTGCATACAAAGGCTGCATACAAAGACCCCTTAGCACGTAGGGAGAGTCCTCGCAATGTCAGGAGAGGCAACAGCTCCCAGAATGTCTTCCAACCACTTCTCACCCTAGCCACAGAGCTAGCTTCAGCCCCACCTCCAGCACACAACATGTCTCCCAAATAACAAAACTCTTCAACACACTCAAGAGACTCACCAGCAAGTTGAATCCTTTCGCGCCTGACAACTTCCACTTGCTCTCCCTGACACGCCACACACATAAAATTAGCATTATCTCACAGCCTACCTCAAATACCACTACATCTCTTGTGCACCCATTTATCACAAACACTGCACAAGATGGAGTTACTTCCCATGCCCTTGTGGCAAAGTGCACATGGCCACTCTCCCTCTTCTTTGATTGTACTGCCACCAACCTTAGATATCATCATTTTTGTTTGTTCTGTATTTACCCTTAAGCCCTTGTGCCCCATACCATCTCTCCACTTTCTAAATATTTTCTTCTCCTCCCTTTCATTTTCTGAAATCAACACCAAATCATCAGCATACAACATCTCCCTTGGGAGTCCATTTCTGAAGTCATGTGAGAGGGCTTCAAGTTTTTTTTTTTTTCTTTTTAATGCAAGGAAGAAGGAAACTGTTCCTTCCAAGAATAAACAGAAACAATTCAACAATACCATGATAAACAACAAAGGACTCAAAACTGACCTTTGATGCACACTGACATTACTCATCACTCAAATCTCCATTCACTCTTACCTGGGTGTGAGTACCCACATACATGGCCGTAACCACCCTGACCAGCCACTCATCCAACCCAAGTCTTCTCATTGCCCACTTCACCACCTCTCAAGGAACTGTCAAAGGCCTTTTCCAATAGTTGGTGTGTCACAGCCCAGTTGTGTCAAAATCCAAACTGGTTATCAGCAAGTAGTCTGAATGCATACAAGGTTTTACAGATTATACGCTCCATTGTTTTGCAGGGAATTGAGTTCAGGTTAATCCAGCGTTAGTTTAATGGATCTGTCCTGGATCCTTTCTAGTATATAGGGATGACATTTGCCACTTTCCAGGATGCAGGTTCAGTCCCAGAGGACATAAACTGTGTATGGGTATGCTAGTTCAGATGCAGATTCCTTCAGGAGTTAAGGATGTAGGCCATCAAGACCAGCAGTGCTGTCAGTTTTCAGTGTTTTTTAAGGTTGTTCTCATTGTCAGTATGGCTGAACTGAATTGTAGCTAGATATACTGTTGTTACCATCTGGTGCTGGGAAGGACTTGTGGCTGGTTCAGGAACAAAAACAGATAAAAATGAATCAGCGAATATGTTTGCCATTGTTAGAGGGTCGTCAGTGAGGGTGTTGTTGAGTTTTAATGGGCCAGCCATAGGTCTGTCAACCTTCTTGTTTCTTATGTAGGTATGGAAAACTTTGGGTTTATATATGCGGCACTCAGTAAGGTTCTGTTCGTATTTATCCTGGGCAGCTATAACGAGTTGTAATTCATCATTTGTCACATTGAACAGAGATAATTGAATTAGAGCTTGTTGAGAGAGATGGCCATAGCATTGTCTTTCATGTTTATATTTTTTGTAAGTTCTACTGTGTCCTCTTTTTAGATAGTTTGTGATTAGTTTGTTCAATGGAGGTGTTGAGTTAGGTGGTCTCTTTGGAGGAATGTACATTTGATACAGGTTTCTTAGATTAGATGTCAGTGACTTTAATTTCATTAGTTGTCAGAAGTCTGAATTTGCAGTCTGTCATAAGCAGCTAGTGTTTCCCTTATGGCAGTGTAGTTGCCCCTATTGGACTCCAATCACTAGACAAGGAGTTTTATGTACTGTGGGACTCGGGTCTTTCAGGAAAAGATAGGAAAATTTGATGAGACAGTGTCCACACTGGGGGAAAAATGGGTATGTAGAGATACCTAGAATGTGGTCATTTTCTGTGGTCAGTACTAGGTCTAGAATGTTTCCAGCTTTTATGAAAGTTGATTTTGTAACCTGTTGCTGGAGGCCAGTAGTTAGAAACATATCCATGAGGCAGGAACAGAGCATCACTACCAGAGATATGGAGATCTATTATTTCATCATTCCAGGCAGTAGTGGGAAGATTGAAGTCACCAATTATCAGCATTTATTTATCTGCACTTATCCCAAAGATGTAGTCAGTGAGTTTGTAGTTTTTTTCATATGTATTGGATGGAGGGGTAGACTGTAGCACCAGTCGAGCAGGGCAGTATTACCAAGGTGGATGGAAAGCTGATAAGAGGGAGAGCTGGAGCTCCCGTTTCATCAGCCCTCAGGACTAGTTCCTGACCATCCCCCTTTGCTGAACTTTTTCAGTGTCTCAGTAACACAGAGAGTAGGCCAGCATGCTCTCCAATACAAGTTTCTCTAACTGTCAACACCAAACTACATGCACGCTACACACTACACTGTCTTTTCAAAATTCAAAGAAAATGCCATCAAATAACATAGCCTCAGAGTCCCCGGGGAGGGGGGGACCATAAATCCCCCCACCATCCGCCCTTCTCCCTGTGACGACTCTAGCAGCTCCTGGAACCACTGTCTGACTCACTCCTTCTTCATTTCTGTAACATTCGCGGCCTTTCCTCTAACTTTTGCTCTGTTGAGCACCACCTCTTCTCCTTTAAACTTCACCTTCTCTTCTTCTCTGAGACTCAGCTGTCTGAGGCAACTGACACCAAACCCTTTTCTGTATCCTCCTACTTTCTCTATTCTCATTTCAAAGCCAAAGGTGGCTGTTGTGTATATGTACGCAATGACCTATCTTGCTTTCGTGTTCCTGAACTTGATTCTTCTGAATTCTCTACTCTCTGGCTTCGGCTCTCCTGTCATTCTCTTACTAAGTATATCTGTGCTGTTTACTTATCTCCTAATTCTACTGTCTATCAAAAATTCTTTGACTATCTTACTTCTCTGATGGAACACATTCTATCCATTTCTCCTTTCTCTGAAATCTCCATTCTAGGAGATTTCAATGTTCACCACCACCTTTGGCTCTCCTCTCCTTTCACTGATCCACCTGGTGAAGAAGCCTACATCTTTTCTATCCTTAATGACCTAGAGCAGCTTGTACAGCACCCTACCCGTATCCCTGACCACCTTGGAGAGAGTTCCAACATACCTGACCTTTTCCTAACAACTAATCCTTCTGCTTACACTGTTAATCTTTTCTCTCCGTTGGGCTCCTCCGATCATAACCTTATTACCTTAACCTGTCCTATCGCTCCGGTACGCCCTCTGGACCCTCCAAAGAAATGCCGCCTGCGGCACTTTTTAGCTGCAGATTGGGAGGCCCTCAGGCAGTACTTCTTTGATTTTCCTTGGAATGATTATTACTTCCATTGCCGGGAGCCATCTGAGTGTGCCTCGCGCATTACGTAGGTTATTCTCTCGGGCATGGAAGCATACATTCCTTTCTCATATCCTCTTACTATTGCAAGAAAGCCTTGGTTTAATCACGCTTGTTCTAATGCTGTCCGCAACAAGGAGAGGACCTATAAAAGGTACCGGAGCCAACCTACCTCTGAATCACATCTTTTTTATATATCTGCCCAGAATCATGCTAAGTCTGTTCTTCTCCTTGCTAAAAATAATTTCATCCGTGCTAAATGTTCTCAGTTCTTCTACTTGAATTCTTCTCGCTCCTTCTGGCACCTTGACAAAATCCTTTCTAACAACTTTACCTCATCATCCTTCCCTCCTCTTTTCTACTCTGATGGCTCTGTAGCTATTTCTTCTACTGATAAAGCAGTTCTCTTTGCTCAGACTTTCTCCTCCAATTCCACCTTAGACAATTCCGGTGCTGTCCCTCCATCACTTCCCCCCTCTGACTTCCTCATGACTGACATGAAAATTTCTTCAGCTTATGTAGTTTCTGTCATCACTGGCCTCAATACTAACAAGGCATATGGGCCAGATGGAGTCCCTCCTGTTGTCATGAAGAACTGTGCTTCTGTGCTTACACCCTGCCTAGGTAAACTCTTTCGTCTTTGTCTGTCAACTTGTACCTTTCCTTCTTGCTGGAAGTTTGCTTTCATTCAGCCAGTCCCAAAGAAGGGTGACCATTCCCAACCCTCTAAATATCATCCAATTGCTTTGACATACTGTATCTCACAAGTTTTTGAATCAATTCTTTACAGAAAAATCTTAAAGTATCTTTCTTGTCACAACTCCCTTCTGATCGTCAGTATGGGTTCCGTCAGGGACGCTCCACTGGTGATCTTCTAACCCACCTTTCAGACTCCTGGTCATCCTCCTTTCGGGACTTTGGCCATTGCACTTGACATCTCAAAGGCTTTCGATCGAGTCTAGCATGAATCCTTAATTTCCAAATTGCCTTCCTATGGTTTCTATCCTTCTATCTGTGCCTTCATCTCTTGCTTCCTTTCTGGTCGTTCTATAGCCGCTTTTGTAGACGGCCATCATTCTTCTCCTAGACCTATCAACAGTGGTGTTCCTCAGGGCTCTGTCCTGTCACCAACTTTCTTCCTTTTATTCATCAATGACCTTCTAAGCTGTACATCTATCCCTATCCCCTCATATGCTGATGATTCCACCCTTCACCTTTCCATTTGATTTCTGCAACGTCCATCTCAGCAGTTACTTCAACAAACAAGGGATGAGGCTATGGCACACCTAATGTCTGACCTGGCTCGTATTTCTGGTTGGGGTAAAAATAATCTTGTTATTTTTAATGCATCAAAGACTCGGTTCTTACACTTATGAACCCGACAAAATCTTCCCACTAATGTTTAATAATGTCCAGCTCAGTCCTGCATCATCCTTGAACGTGCTTGGGGTTTCATTCTCTCAGGAGATATCTTGGAAAGAACATATTACATCTCTTGTGAAATCTGCTTCCAAGACATTAGGTGTGCTAAGCCGGCTCCGAACTTTCTTTACCCCTGCACAGTTGTTGACCTTGTACACGGATTTTATTTGCCCCTGTGTGGAGGACAACTTTCATTTGTGGGGAGGCTCCCCACATGCAGCTCTTCTCAATAGGGTGGAGTCAAAGGCTTTTCATCTCATTAACTCTCCTCCTCTTACTAATTCCCTTCAACTTTTGTCTCTCTGCCGCACTGTTGCATCTTTATATCTCTTCTGTCGCTACTTCAACGGTCACTGTTCCTCTGAACTGTCTGCTTGCATCCCTCCACCTCTATGATGGGCACGTAGTACCCGTCTAGCAACAAACTCTCATCCCTTTTCTGTCCAGCTGTCTAATGCAAGAGTTAACCGTTACTCCCAGTCTTTCATTAATGCAACTGGTCAACTCTGGAACTGTCTTCCTCTGTCTGTATTCCCTACTTCCTATGATCTCCAGTCTTTCAAACGCAGTGTGTCCAGGCATCTCGAAATGAATGGATCTCGAATTTGGCTCTCTTTTGTATTGTTTTTGTTTTTTCTTGGAGGGAGCAGTATGCGGGCCCATGGCCTTTGGTTCCTTCTTGCTTGCATTAAAAAAAAAAAAAAAAACTGGTAGAACATACTGATTTAGTGTAGGAAGGTGCAACAAGAGTATATTAGGTAAGATATGGATAGCTTTAATCTTTTCATGAACTTATGTACAGTCTCTGAACTTAGGATTAGTAGAAACAAAATCATTGCTAAAAAGAGTGTAATGCTTAATGCTAATTGTACTGTTAGAGATAGATGGTTGCAATTAAGTTTCCATAATAGAAAAGTTATCAGTCTCCTAGTAATAACAAATGCTTTGAGCATAATACAACTTATTCCTCAAACAATTTATATTTAAAGAACTAAATGATAAAAAACTAAAAGTAGATTGCACCCATGATGGGGTTTGCTTTAGTTTTTTGTAGGCTTTGGGTTTGTTTAAGAGTCATCTGTTAGGTTAGAAGAAGGGTCTGGTGGAAGGCCAGAGTTGCCATTCAGAGGGTTGGTATGTGGGGCAATACAGGCCCCTTGATTTGGATCACTGGTGTGGTCTGGCTGCTTAGCTGCCTGACTGGAACTGTGGGCTCGTTTGTGTCACTCTCCGCTTGTAAGTGAAATCACGAGTAATGTAAACCTGATTGTATCTGGAGTTTCCAAGGTTTTTGGAGTGGTCCAATAGTCTAGCTTAATAGTAATTCGTATATGCTGCAGAGAGATGGAGAGAGAATATTGGCAAATAGCTTTAGCTACATTTACTGTACATTGTAGTATCTGCTGCCAGTGTGTAATTATTTTGTGTCTTAGTGGCCAACCTGTAACTGAAAACAAATGTAAGGTTTTTAATCTCATAGATAGTAGCCTAATCATTTAAGATGAAGGAGGTTCCTAACAGCCTTGGATTAATTACACTATCAAAACTTCAATTGCTACTAAAGTTACAAACATTGAAGGCAGGGAACTCAGCGCATTGTTTGACTCCTGGGCTGCACCCAGTCCTGGTAACCTAGGGGAGCTACACCCAGGTCTAGGGCATTTGCCATGAATCACTTAACTTCTCATAGGGGAGTCTGATATCACACACACTGCACCTAATAAATAAATTACCTTAATTGGAGGTTCTTGATTGACTGTAAGCTTCAGAAAATAGCCACTTCATTCAGTCAGTATTGAATAACTGAGGTATATTACCTGCGATATGACATGAATATTTATCTATTTGCTCTCTTACAGACACAGAGGCTACTGCAGTGCAACAGGCTGAGCCACACAGCATACCAGATACTCTGCAGAATATACATAATGAAGGCTGTGGATGACTTTTTTTTTTTTTTATTAATTAATTTATTTTTTTTAAACAAATACTATTAGTCATGATTTAATATGAGAAATGACAGTTTGACACAAATACTTTGATATAATGTTGATTTGCTTAGAAAACTGCACAAACTTACACTATGCAATGGTCAGACAGGCACTTCCCTGCTCCACACATTACTATGCAAAGTATGTCAAAGGATGCATTTTTTATTTGTTATTAAATGTACTTGTAGATGCTTCAGTGCATGACAAATTGCCAGTCCCTGCATCTGCTGCTGCTGAAGGCATTGAGATGCTGCAGTTCCATCATGAACAATTAAGGAAGGAAAGGGATGCTCTTCTTCATATCATTGCCAAGAGGGAAGTAGAATGCATTAGTCAAAACATGTTGAGGAAATTGCAAAGTTTTGTGAAAACTTCTATAGTGTGTCTGAAAAAGTTGACTGTTCAAGGGAAAGATTAAGTTATTGTACTATCTATCTGAATCCCAAGTTAAATCCATTTTCAGCAGTAAACCTATTACACGCTGGAATGAGTAAAATATGAGTCAGACATTGATTCTCTAATCCTTAAGCAGTAGGACATATGAATTTCAATGAAAAAAGTGGAATTATCCTCTTCCATCAGAATCAACACTCTGTTGCTGGGTAGCATATATTGATGTGGAGCCGGGTATATAGACTGTGCTCCAGACAGTATCCCTCATGATTATGTCGCATCACACGTGCATTATGTGAACTACTTGTGTCTTTTCACAGTTTTGTTTGGATTACAGTGCCAAGATGAGTTCGTCAAGTGAAGAAAGTAGTGGTGAACATCCGCAGATTACCCAGAAACGTCAAGTTAATAAAGACAAGTGGATTAGGAATGAGAGAAAGAGAAAAAGGGACAGTGGTGAAGCTTACAAGACTACTACTGGACAACTTCAGCCAAGACGCAGTATCGGACCTGCATGTACGTGCGCAAGTAAATGTTATGATGCGCTCGGTATGCAGTGTGTTACGGACATTTTCACTAATTATTGGGCATTGGCAAATTATGACGCCCAAACTAGTTACATTGCGAGTCGTATAACATCCACTGATTGTAAGAGAAGCCGAGTTAAAGACAGGCCAAGCCGTGTGCGCCGAGTTCTGAGGTACACAGTCTTGAAAGATGATTCAGTGATCAGAGTCTGCCGCACAGCTTTCTTGAACATTCATGATGTGTCTGAGAAGCGAGTGCGTGTCGCTGCTGACAAGTTAACAAAGACAGGCACTGTTATTAAGGATCAGAGAGGAAGGCATACACCTTCCATTAAAGTGTCAGAATTCAGAAGAAACCTGGTGAGGGAACACATTAGAAGCCTTGTAACTCTTTCAAGTGACTGTTCAAGAGCTAAGAGCCCTCACCGTAAATACTTGCCACCAGGTCTCAGTATCAACATTTTGTATGACCTGTATAAGGAGTGGATGCGTGTGGAAAAAAAAGGTGATGAAAATGTAGTGAGGTTTTGGTATTACAGAGATGTTTTCACCAAAGAGTTTAATATTGGGTTTCAACTGCCACGAAGTGACACATGTAATAAATGTGATAAAATAGATCTAGAAATTGCAGGACTAAATAAAGAAACTGATGAGGAACGCATTCGTGACTTGAAAGATGAGAAGGCTGTACATATATCGAGGGCTGAGGCTGGGCAGAATCTTCTGAAAAGGATTTCCCAGGAGACTGATGACCTGCATATTGCTGCAGTTTGTATGGACATGCAACAAAACCTCCCTACGCCAAAGCTCAGTACAGGACTGCAGTATTATAAAAGGAAACTGTGGACCTACAACTTCACAATTCATGACCTTAAAAGTGGTGAAGCAACCATGTACCTGTGGAATGAAACAGAAGCTAAGAGTGGGTCTGCTGACATTGCTTCTTGTCTCGATCATTATGTGAACAATGTAATTGATAGTGAAAAGACAAAACTAGTAATCTTCTCTGATAACTGTGCAGGACAAAGTAAAAACAAGAACATGGTGCTGTCTTGCTTATGTTACATTCACAGAGGCCGTTTCACTAATATTAAGCATTATTTCATGGTACCTGGTCATTCATACTTACCGTGTGATCAGGATTTCAGGGAAATTGAACTGAAAGTGAGGTCAGTGCCTGTGTACACAACTGACCACTATGTCCAGCTAATTAAAGCAGCACAGAGAGTTCTTCCCTTCAGTGTTGTGCGCATGAAAAGAGAGGATTTTAAGGATTATGACAAGCTACAACAGCAGGTGACATGGGGATATGTGAAATATTCAGGGTTCAGTGAGGCAAGACTGTTTGTGTTCTCTGACCAGTACAGGTATGGTTTTGAAGTACAGCAATACTATGATGCTCTTCTTCCAAGTAAATATGTTTGTCTCCAAAAGAAACGCCAGAAGAAACCCCTTGATCTCTCTAAAACTGAACTTCAGCCAAAATACCCTGTACCTGTCAAACTGTCGGCTGAAAAACTGAAGGACATCCAGGATCTTATGCAGTATGTGGTAAAAGATGATCCTGCTTACCTGCACTTCTACCAAGATCTTATCAAGGACCAGGAAGCTGTGATGGGAGCCATGCCTGGGCTAGCAGAGGATGACCTGGACGACGACGACGGCCTTGGCATCTGCCCTCAGTTTGATATTGTCAAGCTGAAGGCACGTGTCATACCCCACAAGGTTGACTGTCAAGGGAGGAGTACACCAGTGAATGCAAACAGAGCAGTATTACAGAGAAAAAGGTTAATTCAAGAAATGCTGATAGAAAAACAAAATAATCCAAGTGTCCCAGGTAAGTGTGTCAGTATTCCAGTAACTAGCTATATAGCCTACATGTACTGAGAAACTACTCTAATAATGGATATAACAGTACCGTAGTACCTAAACTTTGATTTTTGGGTGTAACAAACTGATAATCGTGCAAGAATATTAGGAATAAAAGATGACCATATTTGACACATGGACGATTCTCCATCAGGACAGTTTGCACCCTGGACAATTCCCTGTCATTTTATAAATATATTTAATATTAGCTGATTAATACTATAGTTCAGTAAACCCTCGATGTAACGAACTAATTGGGGGGGAGGGTCGCTATATCCGAAAGTTAGCTATCATGTTTTTTTTTTTTTTTTTTTTTTAATGCAAGGAAGAAGGAACCAAGGGCCATGGGCCCGCATACTGTTCCTTCCAAGAAAAAGTAAAAACAATACAAAAGAGAGCCAAATTCAAGATCCCTTCATTTCGAGATGCCTGGACACACTGCGTTTGAAAGATTGGAGATCATAGGAAGTAGGGAATACAGACAGAGGGAGACAGTTCCAGAGTTGACCAGTTGCATAAATGAAGGACTGGGAGTATCGGTTAACTCTTGCAATAGAGAGTTGGACAGAAAAGGGATGAGAGTTTGTTGCTAGACGGGTACTAAGTGCCCGTCGTAGAGGTGGAGGGATGCAAGCAGACAGTTCAGAGGAACAGTGACCATTGAAGTAGCAATAGAAGAGAGATAAAGAAGCAACAGTGCGGCGAAGAGACAAAGGTTGAAGGGAATCAGTAAGAGGAGGAGAGTTAATGAGACAAAAAGCCTTTGACCCCACCCTATTGAGAAGAACCGCATGTGGGGAGCCTCCCCACACGAGAGTTGTACTCCATACACGGGCGGATAAAACCCGTGTACGAGGTCAACATCTGTGCAGGGGTAAAGAAAGCTCAGAGTCGGCCCAGCACACCTAATCTCTTGGGAGCAGATTTCACTAGAGATGTAATATGTTCTTTCCAAGACAAGTCCCGAGAGAATGAAACCCCTAGCATGTTCAAGGATGATACAGGACTGAGCTGGACATTATTAAACATTAGTGGGTAATCTTGAGGAAGATTTTGTCGGGTTTATAAGTGTAAGAACTCAGTTTTTGATGCATTGAAAATAACAAGATTATTTTTACCCCAATCAGAGATATGGGCCAAGTCAGACATTAGGTGTGCCATAGCCTCATCCCTTGTTTGCTTAAGTAACTGCTGAGATGAACGTTGCGGAAATCGAATGGAAAAGTGAAGGGTGGAATCATCAGCATATGAGTGGATAGGGTTAGATGTACAGCTTAGAAGGTCATTGATGAATAAAAGGAAGAGAGTTGTTGATAGGACAGAGCCCTGAGGAACACCACTGTTGATACGTCTAGGAGAATAACGATTGCTGTCTACAACAGCAGCTATAGAACGACCAGAAAGGAAGCTAGAGATGAAGGCACAGATAGAAGGACAGAAACCGTAAGAGGGCAGTTTGGAAATAAAAAGATTTATGCCAGACTCGATCGAAAGCCTTTGAGATGTCAAGTGCAATGGCAAAGCTTTCGCCAAAGTCCCGAAAGGAGGATGACCAGGAGTCTGAAAGGTAGGTGAGAAGATCGCCAGTGGAGCGTCCCTGACGGAACCCATATTGACGATCAGAAAGAAGGTTGTGACAGGAAAGATGCTTTAAAATTTTTCTGTTAAGAACTGATTCGAAAACTTTTGATACACAGGATGTTAAAGCAATTGGACGATAGTTAGAGGGTTGGGAATGGTCACCCTTCTTTGGGACTGGCTGAATGAGAGCAAACTTCCAGCAAGAAGGAAAGGTACAAGTTGAGAGAGAAAGGCGAAAGAGTTTACCTAGGCAGGGTGTATGCACAGAAGCACAGTTTTTGAGGACAACAGGAGGGACTCCATCAGGCCCATATGCCTTGTTAATATTGAGGCCAGTGATGGCAGAAAATACATCAGCTGAAGAAATTTTAATGCCAGTCATGAGGAAGTCTGAGGGGGGAAGTGATGGAGGAACAGCACCGGAATCGTCTAAGGTAGAATTGGAGGAGAAAGTCTGAGCAAAGAGAACTGCTTTATCAGTAGAAGAAGTAGCTACAGAGCCAACAGAGTAGAAAAGGGGAGGGAAGGATGATGAGGTAAAGTTGTTAGAAAGGTTTTTGGCAAGGTGCCAGAAGGAGCGAGAAGAATTCGAGTTGGAGAGTTGGGAACATTTAGCACAGATGAAATTATTTTTAGCAGAGCGAAGAACAGACTTAGCACGGTTCCGGGCAGAAATATAAAAAAGATGTGATTCAGGGGTGGGTTGGCTCCGGTACCTTTTAAAGGACCTTTCTTTGTTGCGGACAGCATTAGAACAAGCGTGATTAAACCAGGGCTTTCTTGCATTAGTCAGAGGATATGAGAAAGGAATGTATGCATCCATGCCCGAGAGAATAACCTCCGTAATGCGCAGGGCACACTCAGACGGCTCCCGGCCATGGAAGCAATAATCATTCCAAGGAAAATCAAAGAAGTACTGCCTGAGGGCCTCCCAATCTGCAGCTCCAAAGTGCCACAGGCGGCATTTCTTTGGAGGGTCCACAGGCTGTACTGGAGCAATAGGACAGGTTAAGGTAATAAGGTTATGATTGGAGGAGCCCAACGGAGAGAAAAGATTAACAGTGTAAGCGGAAGGATTAGTTGTTAGGAAAAGGTCAGGTATGTTGGAACTCTCTCCAAGGCAGTCAGGGATACGGGTAGGGTGCTATACAAGCTGCTCTAGGTCTTTAAGGATAGAAAAGATGTAGGCTTCTTCACCAGGTTGATCAGTGAAAGGAGAGGAGAGCCAAAGGTGGTGGTGAACATTGAAATCTCCTAGAATGGAGATTTCAGAGAAAGGAGAAATGGATAGAATGTGTTCCATTGTAGAAGTAAGATAGTCAAAGAATTTTTGATAGACAGTAGAATTAGGAGATAAGTAAACAGCACAGATATATTTAGTCAGAGAATGACAGGAGAGCCGAAGCCAGAGAGTAGAGAATTCAGAAGAATCAAGTTCAGGAACACGAGAGCAAGATAGATTGTTGCGTACATATACACAACAGCCACCTTTGGCTTTGAAATGAGAATAGAGAAAGTAGGAGGATACAGAAAAGGGTTTGCTGTCAGTTGTCTCAGACAGTTGAGTCTCAGTGAGAAAGAGAAGATGAGGTTTAGAGGAGAAGAGGTGGTGCTCAACAGAGCGAAATTTAGAGGAAAGGCCGCGAATGTTACAGAAATGAAGAAGGAGTGAGTCAGACAGTGGTTCCAGGCAGCTCCGAGAGTCGTCACCAGGAGAGGGGCGGATGGTGGGGGCATTTATGGTCCCCCCCCCTGGGGACTCCGAGGCACGATTTTCAGTAGCCATTTTTTTAAATTTTTTGAAAAGGAAGTGTAGTGTGTAACATGTATGTAGTTTGGTGTTGACAGTTAGAGAAACTTGTATTGGAGAGCATGCTGGTCTACTCTCTGTATTACTGAGACACTGAAAAAGTTCAGCAAAGGGGGGTTCGGTATTTCTGTGGGATTACTGAACTCAGTTCGCTGTATAAGGGGAGTCATTTGGTCCTATGTGCTCAAATATAACCTAAACCAAGTCTGTGAAGTTTAATTCAATGGTTTGTGAAGTTGTACATGTAAGTACAATACTGTATGAAGTTGTACATATACATACAATACCTGTAATAAAGAATTCAGTACAGTATAATGTAATACTGCTACAGTACACTTACTATGCCAGGAAGGGATGTTGTTGAAGTACACTTACTGTGCCAGGAAGGGATGGTGTTGTCACCATCGGCTGATTTGCAAACTTCCCCCACATTTAGCGACCATTGTTCACAGTACCTGGGGGAAGTTCTGTCAGAGTTTGGCCATTCGTTATATCTGAATTTCGCAATACCGGGGCTCGTTATATCGAGGTTTTACTGTAATTAATTTCCATGAGGAACCAACAAGGTCTGTGTTCCTTCAGTGACATAGGCTTTGTATATTACAGGTACATGAAACCTCACTACAATGGATTAATTGGGGCCCAAGCCATTCCAATAAAAGCAACCTCTGGACTTTCCCCTGCTAACCTGGACTTTTTCCAATATGTCAGACAATAGTCCAGATAGCATCAATGGTTTTGAAATTGTTTTTACAACCATTGCAGTACTGTACTGTTTTATATATTCACTACAATAATCAGATGGTATAATATGTATAATAATACACCTCTCCCCCACTATTCGACAGAGATGAGTTTCATAAAAAGTGGTTGAATAACGAACTGGTCTAATAAGTAACTAATTTTTCCTTAAGATTTTTAAGATATAGGGGAGTTGGGTTCCTCACCATCTTCGTCATTCAAAAAATATTCAATAAAGATGGAAAAAATAGTCGTATATGTGAATGAAATTGTCACAAGGATTTGATCTATTTTCGTATAGACTTACATTCTCAAGGAAAAGTTATTTAAGTACTACATACATCTCAGATGATTGACATTTGATTTTTGATCAAAAAAAATATTAAAGAACAAACGAAATATACCTACTCAGCGATATTAAAGAAAGCCATTTTTTTTTTTTTTAATGCAAGGAAGAAAGAACCAAAGGCCGTGGGCCCGCAAACTGTTCCTTCCAAGAACAAACAAAAACAATACAAAAAGAGAGCCAAATTCAAGATCCATTGTTCATTTCGAGATTCCTAGACACACTGCGTTTGAAGGACTGGAGATCATAGGAAGTTGGAAATACAGACAGAGGAAGACAGTTCCAGAGTTGACCGGTTACATAAATGAAGGACTGGGAATAACGATTAACTCTTGCAATAGAGAGTTGGACAGAAAAGGGATGAGAGGCTGTTGCTAGACGGGTACTACGTGCCCGTCGTAGAGGTGGAGGGATGCAAGCAGACAGTTCAGAGAAACAGTAGCCATTGAAGTAGTGATAGAAAAGAGATAAAGATGCCGTTGATAGCATGTTTATTGCTGATCCTGCTGACTGGACATGACATTACCACACCAAACAAACTCAAATGTATTCAATTTAAAACAATAAAAAGGAGTGGAAGCCTAACTGGAAGCGCCGAAACTTAACTGGGGGACTTTGCCCCCAGGCTTCCCAAAGATTATAAATAGAGTACCTACATACTGAGAGTAGCGTCATAGGGGGTCCCGGTATAATAGAAAACGGGGATGCCGGCTGCCATTTTGACTCCACCTCGTCCGCTCACTCGCTGCACTGTAATGTCTTTTCCACACAGTTCCATGAATCTTGTTGATAAAGGTGGACGTGATGCCATGCTGCTGTGCCTATGGATGCAGTAATAGGTCAGAGAATGGGTTTATGCTGTACAGATTTCCAGCAAATCCAGAAAGAAGGAAAATATGGATAAACAAAGTCTGTCGTCTGGAATGGGAACCATCCTCGTCATCATACTTATGTCAGGTATGCAGTATGACTGTTTTCATAAACATTGCTGGAAGCTTGCTCTTGTTTTGGGTATAAGTTAGAACATCCATCCATCGTCCATTCCTACGTTGCCCTATGAGGAGCGTAGGAGCCCCGGGCTAGGCAAGTTGGTCCCAACATTTAAGATGAGTGACCAGCTTCTCTCGTCCCTGAGTGGCATTACGTGAGCAGTAAACCCCAACCATCCCTTGGATATAAACCTTCACAGGCTCAATCTGATTGGAGCGCTTTAATTACTCGCTAAACCACCAGTCGCCAAAATTTGGTTATATGGTTACCACCCAGTGTAGTAAATGGTTTCCTGGTGTACCGGAAACCATTCGGCTTGCCACTCAGTGTAGAGTCACCCATAGACAGAAGGGAGAGGAAAGAATGAAGGAAAGAAAGACAGAAGAGGGAGTGTGATGTCACCTGTAGGCAGAAGGACAATGAAAGAATGAAGTAAAGAAGGACAGAAAGGAGAGAGGAGTGGAAAAGGCAGACACCCGAGAGCAGCACTACATTGAGTGAGTGGATGGTATGTATTAAATATAAGAGGGAGATACCCAAGGAAAAAAAGGACAGGTCAATCATTGGGAAAATATTGCGTAAGAAGTTATGATTCACAAATAGTCTGCGGTCGTTAAAATTGTATGCTGAATTGTTTATGCATATTTATCTCTGTTCTTACATGTCACGTGTACTGTTCTTGTGTGCGTTTTGTGTATTATGCTTACATGGAAGAAATAGTGATTCATAAATAGTCCACACTCTTTAATCCCTTAACCGCGGGTCATCACTTCCATGACGCTCGGGTGCAATGGGTCATACTGTGGGGCATCACTTTTGTGATTTTGTGTTGTTTTGAATTCGCCCGGGCTTTCAGGTGATGACTTGTATCATCTGTCAGCACTGCCAGTGTCCAACAATAGTCAGAGCTGCTAATGTCATCAGTACTCTCATCCATTGTTTACAATTTAGCCATTTTCCCCCATTCAAGACCCCTCCCTACCTCCCCTCCATTACCCTCTCATGTCGTCTGCTCAGCTGCTCTGCGCTAGGCAAATCTTCCCCGGATCTTTCCACTGATTTCATCCATTGAAATGAGCCCTATGCCCTATTCTTATACCAGATGATATATATATGTATATATATAAAATAAGGTAATTGATAGTGCCATACACCTGGAATTGGCTAATTATCACTTAGCAACATCCAACCTGCCCTCATTCGCTAATTTCCCCTGCTTTTTTTCCCCGTGAAGTATGCCGTATAAGCTATTCTCGCAATATAAATGTATATAAGAAAGGAAGGGGGAAGCCTGAGTGATATTTATATTCACCTGGAAGTACCTAATTTATTATGTATTGTCTAGATTTCCTACGACTTATTTCTTAGCACATACATTAGCAGCTGACATTTTCAACTCTTGGCTACTGAGATACGTACAGTACATTCAGTTCACTCTCGTCCTTCAGTGTGTAAGGACGTCGCAGTCGCGCCCCTCCATTTCTGCCACTTTTGCGCCCATTATAAAAGGTCCTGTGACCTCTACCCCTACTAAACATCGTGTGGGAAGCAGTAAAGGACTGTAGATATATATAAGTGTAATAAAGTACTAGGAATAATAAAGTGTGAGTGTGTATATGAGTAAGAAATGACAGAATACCAGCGGCGAATTAGCGCGAGTGGGAGGCTCGTACGCGCTCGTATTTTACATTGCTTTCACAGTGTTTTTTTGGGGGGGGGAATATGGATTCCAAACTCCTTGGAAATCATTGAATAGTGTTTCTAGTGATAATATGAGGCAGTGGTATTCATATTACGGGATGTCGGGAAGTGTAAAGTGGAGACTTAGTTACCCAACTTCAGAAGTCTCCACAAGTCCTACAGTAGTTGACAAGTGCTAAAAAAAAAACATCCCAGGAGAAAGCTGAAGGTATGTGCCATATGCGTATTTAATTATAATATTCTAGGACTAATAACTGATTTTTGGCAAATATTTTTTAAAAGTCAGTCGGAGCGCAGATTTTCCCCGCGGGATGAACACGGTGCACCTCCGACAACCCCGCGGTTGAAGGGTTAACGCTGTATGCTTATACTCTTTAATATGTGTGCTTACATGTATGAAGTGTATTATTCCGACGCGTTTTATTATCGTACGATATCTGTGTTATTTTTACATGTATTCATACAAACATTGTGCGTAATCATCTTACGTGTATTTTCATCCATCCATCCATCATCCAATCCTGTGCCGCCCCATGAGGAGCGTAGGAGCCCAGGACTTGGCAAGTTGGTCCTGACATTTAGGTGCGAGTGACCAGCCTCGCTTATCCCTGAGTGACATTCATGAGCAATAAACCTCAACAACCCCTTGGATATAAACCAACACCAGCTCAATCTGATTGGAGCACCTTAATTTCCCACTAAACCACCAGTTGCCATTATTTGGTTGGATGGTTACCACCCAGCATAGTAAATGGTTTCCTGGTGTACAGGATACCATTCGGCTTGTCACTCAGTGTAGAGTCACGCACAGGCAGATGGAACAGGAAAGAATGAGGGAAAGAAAGACAAACGAAGGAGTGTAAAGTTACCCATAGGCAAAAGGATGATGAAAGAAGGAAGCAAAGAAAGAAGAGGAAGGAAGGAAAGAAGGGAGGAGAGGAAAGGGCTGACACCCAAGAGCAGAACTGCATCGAGTGAGTGGATGGTGAGCCTACCACAATGAAGAGTCAAGATCAGTTATAAGTAGAGCTAAATACAGTATCGAGCTTCGGAAGATGAAGAGATAGGACAGAAGACTGCGTAAGGCAAAGGTAAAGCAGGAAGGAAGGATTTCAAGACTAAATATTTAGACCAGATCAGCTTCAAGCAGTGACACGAGTTAACAGGAGGGGGGTTCAGTGGTCATCACACACAGTGAAAAAAGCTCTTCAGTTGTGATTTGCATGTGGTACATCAGGTTATAAAGTACTTTTGAAGCAACAATACCCATTACCCTCAGAAAGAACATTGCAAAGAAGGCTGCAAAACATTCCATTTGAGACTGGGGTCCTTACTAATGTTTTTGATATGCTTGAAATGAAGGTGAAAATGAATTATAGGGAGAAGATTTGTTACCTCACACTCGACGAGTTGTCATTCACGACAGGTATGGAGTATGATGCATATAGTGGAAATTTACTATGGCAGTGTGACCACAACACACTGGAAGTGCTACCCATGCCCTTGTATTCATGTTAGGAGGAATGACAACATTGTGGAAGCAGACAGTAACATGCCATTACACAAACAGTCAGACTGATGGTATCGTCTTCAAGAACATCAATCTAGGCATCATCCATTGTGCTGCAGACATAGGCCTTCACGTTGAAGCAGTTACTCGTGACATGGGTGCTTCTGATCTTGCGATGTGGAGGAGTTTCAATGTGTCATGTAGCAGGTATTGTCAGATTGTGAACAAAATACCTCATAGGAAGCTCCCAGTAAATGACTGTACTTTTTGGCTGATGTTCCACATTTATTCAAGAATATCAAATCAGCTATTATTAGGGGAAACTTTTTCACCCTTTCTGACACAAGTGTGGAAGAGCACCAGCTGAAGTCCAGTGTTCTTAGTGTTGAGCCACTGATGGATCTTGCTAGGTTTCAGGAAGGTCTAGACTTGAAAATAGCACCCAAGCTGACAATGACATCATTAATACCAAATCATTTTGATAAGATGAAGGTGTCATTTGCTACACGAGTTCTAAGTCATGACATTAGTTGTGGTCTGAAGTATTTAGGCAATAAAGAAGGGAGGAAGGACGAGCAGCTTATGACCAGTCTACATCCTGTGGTGGCACTTAGCAGATGTCCAGATGGGGGGGGGGACACAATCTGGCCGCACTGTGGGGTGGTACTACTACTTTGCGGCCAGGTTGTGTTAGGAAGAATTCCGCCACCGTATTCCCTGCGTGTCGTAAAAGGCAACTAAAAGGGGCAGGGTGAGGGGACTAGGGACCCCCTCCTCTGTTTTTAGGGTGAGGAGACTGTAGCACCAGTC